>CM044012.1:63028011-63190511 GCA_024085815.1 Flaveria linearis
GGTGTTGAAAATGAAGGTAATTATTGTCCCAATTTGTTAGGTCATTTTTTTACATCTAAACATATTGATTACGTATATGTAACCAGCATGATGTTAACATAACAGATGCCATATATTTTAAGAATGTTTACGTATATGTAAGCGTACATAAATATAAATTTTACTTAGTTGTGAATATGAATAAATGAATTCTATTGAAATTTCAGTAATTGAAATTTTAGTAAGGTATTATATATCTTAGAAATAGCCAATTCTACAACACTCATCCCATCTGTTATAAAACAAGCAGATGGAATTATATATCTTACTTGTGTTGAGAGTAAGGTATTTCTTAATTTGTTTTATTGATTTTGATCATGAATCATTTTTTCCTTTTAAACTTGTGATTTACGTGTATGTAAGCGTCTTGAGTTTAATGTAACTGCAGCCATGTCATTTTTTTTATTTGTTTTATAACTTTCTACATATACGTAAGTTTGATCATTCTAATGTAATGTAAGTTTGATCATTCTAATGTAATAATGAAGACATATACGTAAGTTTGATCATTCTAATATCTGATCACGCAAGGGTGTTTACATATACGTAAGTTTCACCAACATGTCTTCTTTATTTGTTTTCTGATTGCTTACATACACGTAAGTTTCACCATTTTAACGTAATAGTATGCATATTGTTTTTTCTTTGTTTGCTAATTGCTAATTTGGTTGTGTTTACATATACGTAAGCAGGTTACATATGATGCATCTATTCGCCGTTGGTTATTTAAGAAAATGGAGATGAAGAAAATTTGTGATTAATATGAAGATGATTGTTACGTATATGCACTCAAATTACATATACGGAACCATGTCTACGTATGTGCAATTTTTAAGCTTAAAATATTGTTCTATAATAGTTGTGTGTTATAGTTATAGTTTTTTTAATTATTTTTAGACGATTATCGATTCTTATAGTAATTTATTTGTATTTTGTGATTTGTATATCATTTTAGTGAGTGATACATATATATAAGTTTCATCATTTTAATGTAATAGCAATTGTTTTTTTATGCTTGTTTACATATAAGTAAGCATGTTGTAGGGAGCAAATATATTTTGAACATATATGTGAACATGTTTACGTATATGTAAGCATGTATGTATATAATATAGATTAGCAGAAAAAAAACTTGAACAATCAAGGTTCTTTATCTACCAATGTATATGAATCTTCAAATGGAACCCGATACTTGACTCCTAATGTTCCAGTTGAGTACAAGCTTGTTGCAGGAACCAGATTCGATACATGGAAGATGTGACCTAATAATGCATTAGGTGTATCATTATAAAATAATTCTTGATCTATCCTTATATATTTATGTAACCTAATAATTCTAAGAATATCCGGATTCTATATCTTAAACATAATAAAAAAACATATATGCAACTAAACATTATCTTATTGATATTTGATGTACTCCTACATATATGTAAACAGTCATATCCAATTGTCCTACATATATGCTAATGCTTACATATACGTAAGAAATTTATATGTACACATATATGTAAGCAAATATCATCATACTGAAATATTTGTCTAACCAGATACATATACAACAGAAGCTACATATACAATATATGTAAGCAATCATCACCGGTGTAATATTTATCTAAAAACATGATTTATTAGTCATTTTACAAACTAACCTGTTACATATACAACAGAAGCTACATATGTCACACCCCCGCTTATAGCGGAAACACGAGGATGCGACGGACGGGATCGTCATAACAGTTGTGTAACACCCGAAAGTTTGACTTCTCAGCATGTGATGCGACTGAGCTTCAGTCGCCTGTGATTTATGCGACTGAAGTCCAACCGCATGGCTATTCGGCCGATTGGAGCTCAACCGCACGATTGGAGCTCAACCGCCCGAATGAAGTATGAGCCGAAGGGAACACGTGCGATTGGGGGTCCAATCGCATGGTGTTGATGCGACTGAAGGTCCAGTCGCCCCTGGACCAGATGCGACTGAGAGGTGGGTATAAAAGAGGAGCAGCTCCATTCTCCTCCCATTTTTCAGTCGGGGAGAGAGAGAGAGTGAGCAACAGAGAACAGAAGAGAAGAGAGGGAAAGTGCTGCCCGAGCTCCGAATCCGTCGAGAAGATAGCCAAAGTCGAAGTTCATCTACTTCTACCTGTAATGTGAGTCCTAGGACCCCTCATTTACATGTTTTTAACTGATTTTGGGGCTGGATCACATAATAACCCTAGTTTTGTAAAAGTGTATAGTTGACCCATTTGATGAAATCATAGATAATGTGATTATAGTGTGATATAGGACTTGCACATGCTTGTATGATGTCCTAGTATGAATCCCTAAGCTTTGGGAGGGTCAATTTGGGTTAAAAACGGGTTTAAGGTGGGTCTGAGCACTTAGGTTCGCGACTACTGTTCTTGAAGAACTCCAGTCGCTGCCCAGTTAGGGTTATGCGACTGAAGGGCCATTCGGCCGAATGAGTGTCAGTTGATGTCCAATCGCCCGATTGAGGTTCAAACGCACGATTGAGCCTCAGTCGCCCGATAGGCCATGCGATCGAAGGTTTCGGTCGCATAAGCCCAATCGCAGAGTAGTTCAGTCGCATAGACCCATTCGCATAGTAGTACAGACGCACGACTGAGGATTCAGTCGCATAGACCCATTCGCATAGTAATACAGACGACCGACTGAGGATTCAGTCGCATAGAAGTCCAATCGCATGACTCAGTCGCATGGAAACCATGCGACTAGGGTATGCTCAGTCGCCCGAATAGGGCTGATGTGATTGGATAAAGAAGTGTATGTGTAATGTGTGTATGCTAGTTATGATGTTTCCATGATAGATGGTGAACACTGATGAATTGTAAATATTAATGTGTCTTGATTTGATGCATGCTTATCCCCCATAGTATACATGATATCTTTAATATATGAAATGAAAGTATTAAGTAAAGTACAGAGAAAGAGTAATAAAGAAAGAGAAAGGAACAGTAATGAAAGTAACAAGTCTTGCAAGCATATAGGAGTTATACGACTATGTGTCGTTAGCTCAACTGTGTAGCGGGCTAGCTACCCACTGACGCACACAGGGTCAATCAATTGAGATTGGCAGGACCTTTGGACGTGCCCCGGATGTTCGGGTCGGCCTTGTACATAGTACGCATAGCCCTTTCGGGGGATACACATAGCCCTTTCGGGGGAAACACAGTTGGCTCTTCGGAGCATATAGATGGCCCGACATCCATTCTCCCCTCGCGCACATAGTTGGGGTACCGCCCACTGGTCCACATAGAAAGTGAAACATAAAGATAAAGTTACAGACAAGGCCTATAGTACAGAGAACGAACATTATTTGTTCACACAGTTGATGCGTGCTCGCATATACAGTACAGTATAGTATAATACAGAAAAAAGGGTATTTTTATATACTATTTATAAAGCTAGAACTCACTCAGCAACGCTGACTTTTTATGTGTTTCCAGATCGCAGGTAGTGTTGCTGAGGATGGCACGAGGCGGCTACTCAGCTCTTTTGGGAGGGCATTCTCCATTTTGTAATGCTGCAACGTCACGTGTTGCGGGCCCATAACGCACGCAACAAGTCACGTTGCCTGCCATTACGAGATTTCTTGAGGATCTGAATCAACGAGATTCCTCAAGAAATCTCCTTTATATATTTTTGAATTTAATATCTTCTTTATGAAGAAAAATATATTTTCTTATTTCGGTAGAGGTCGCTGTACGACCCTATGATTGTTGAGGAATATGCATCAGCAGCAATCATAGTGTAGTATGCCCCTATGATTGCTGAGGATTCGAATAAACGAGATTGTTAGGTAATCTCGGGTTTCTATGTGTCTCCCCAGCAATCATAGTAAGGTTAGAAAGTGTAAAGAAAGTTGTATTTTGTAATCGTGTCAATGATGTAATGACTATTATGAATGAATGAGAATGAATATATGTTTTCTTTATTAATTCCGCTGCGTATGTTATGATCATGTATTAAAAGTTTGTTTATACATTGTTTATCTAAAATATATGCAATGAAAGACCGACTGTAGGGTGCCCGGTGATCGGGGCCTTACAAGTTGGTATCAGAGCAAAAGTTTAAGTAAAATGGGTAAATTTTCATAATAAACCTAAACTTAGACTGAGAATGGGACAGGGAGAATGAGAATGCCATCTGAGTAGCTGCGTGCCATCAGGTATTTTCTTAAAGTTAACCAAAGTATGTGCGCATGTGATGTGAATTATGTGTACTGTTAGACTGAGATACTAATGTAGTCAGGATAGGTGATGCTCGGGGTACGAAGAGTAGAGTAAGTGGCTAATCACAACTGGCCACTGTAATTAGGGACTTATTATACTTGACATAAACTGAGCTATTTCCTTGAATGACCGTGTTGGTGTTTTAATCTTTCAGTGTGATAGAAGATGGTCGGTGATAGATCATCTGATGCTTCCCGTGATGGTGAACGTGGGGATGAGCCGCGTATCACGCGAGGAAGACTTAGGAAAGAGAAAGTAGTTCGTGAGGAGAACGAGATTCCTCACCAGGAAGAGACGGACGAAAGCGCCAAGTTGAGAGCCTCGGTAAAAGAGGCAGTGATTGAGGAAGTACACCAGGTTATGCAGACGATCTTACCGACTGTAATGACCGAAGCGATAAAGGCAGTACGAGAGGAGGATAGACGAGGGAGGAGACGGTCCTCCGGTAGACAGCAACAGACAGAGGCAGAAACGGTATTGTCCGATGACGAAGAGGAAGAGGAGGAAGAACAGGTTAGGGGGACAGCCCGGGGTTGTGATTACGGGAAATTTATGAGATGCAAGCCTCCGACGTTTGATGGTTCGGGCACGGCTGCGGATGCTCACCAATGGGTGAGGGAAATGGAGGCGGTCCTTGATATCAGCGATTGCCATGAGGATAAAAAGGTGAAGTTTGCTACCCACTCGTTTACGGGGACGGCGTTGTGTTGGTGGGACAATATTGTCCAGGCCGAGGGTAGTCGGGCTATTGGGAAGATGAAGTGGTCGGAGTTGAAAAGAATGGTGATCGAGGAGTTTAGTCCTCGTCGTGAGATGGATAGAGTAGAGAGAGAGTTCCTGCAGCTAGAGGCAGGTACGATGACCCATCAGCAATACACGACTAAGTTCAACGACATGGCACGGTTGGTGCCAGAGCAAGTGACGCCGGTGTCCCGCAAGATTAACCGGTATATTCAGGGGTTGCCAGCCGAAATTCGTTGGCATTTGATTTCTGCCCGACCCAGTACTTTCAGGTCGGCGGTGGATTTAGCTGGTAGGCTGTACGATGAACGGGCTGCGATGGTAAAGGCTGAGGGCAGTAAGAAGGGAAGTGAGGAAAGGAAGTGGCAGGGAAAGAGGTTTGGTCGAGGGGGTGCCTCGACGAGTAATAAGAAGACGAAGGTGGATGACCGCCGGGTGGTCATGTTGGGTTCAGGAGTAAAGAAGTGTGGTAAATGCGGGAGAGAACACAGTGGGGAATGCAGACTGGGGATGAACGTATGTTTCAGGTGTGGTCAGCCTGGTCACATCGCTAGAGACTGTAGGAAGCCTAGGGCTGAGGCTTCAGGGGTAAAGAAGACGGGAAGTGAAGGTCCGAAAGCAAGCGCCAGGGCATTCACAATGACGCAGGAAGAGGCGAGGACAGACCCCGATGTAGTGTCCGGTACGTTTCTGGTGAACCAAACTTTAGCCTCCGTGTTATTTGATTCGGGTGCCAGTAGGAGTTTTATTTCTGTTGCTTTTCGTGCCAAATTGCCTGTTAGTAGTAGACGTGTGGATGTGCCGTTTGATGTAGAGACTGCTATAGGTAAAACCACCAGGATTTCTGAGGTAATTGAGGGTTGCGATGTAGAACTGGAGGGTCACAAATTCCCAGTTAAACCCTTTGCGATGACGTTAGGAGGTTTCGATTTGGTGCTTGGAATGGATTGGTTGGCAGATTTCGAGGCGAACATTGTGTGTCGCAAGAAGATGATCAGTTTGACAGCGCCTGACGGTAGTCCAGTGACAGTTTATGGGGATCGGGTTACTACGATTCCGAAAGTGATCTCAATGGCAGTGGCGGGGAAATGTATGAGGCGTGGATGTAGCGCCTATTTATGTTATGTGAAAGATGTAGAGAAGCCAGCACCACAACTGTCTGATGTTCCGGTTGTGTGTGAGTTCCCAGACGTGTTCCCGGAAGACTTATCGGGATTGCCACCTGACAGAGAGATCGAGTTTCAGATTGATTTGATACCAGGCGCCCAACCAGTTGCTAAAGCACCATACCGATTGGCCCCGACAGAAATGAAAGAGTTGATGGAGCAGTTACAAGAGCTGTTGGATAAGGGGTTTATTCGACCGAGTATCTCACCTTGGGGTGCTCCGGTCCTGTTTGTAAAGAAAAAGGACGGTAGTATGAGAATGTGCATCGACTACCGCGAGTTGAATAAGCTGACAGTAAAGAACAGATACCCCTTGCCGAGAATCGACGACTTGTTTGATCAACTTCAGGGTGCTAGTTGGTTTTCACGTATAGATCTTCGATCAGGCTACCATCAACTGAAGGTGAAGGAGCAGGATATCCCTAAAACAGCTTTTCGTACGCGCTACGGTCATTATGAGTTCCTCGTTATGTCATTTGGTTTGACCAACGCGCCGGCTGCTTTTATGGATCTGATGAACAGGGTGTGCCGGCCGATGTTGGATAAATCAGTGATTGTATTCATTGATGACATCTTGATTTATTCAAAAAGCGAGACTGAACATGCTGGTCACATTCGCGAAGTTCTGGAGACACTGAGAAGGGAGAAGTTGTATGCAAAGTTCTCCAAATGCGCATTTTGGTTGCGTGAAGTTCAGTTCTTGGGTCACGTGGTAAATCCGGATGGGATTCTAGTTGATCCGGCAAAGGTGGAAGCAGTAATGCAATGGAAGTCTCCGAAAACGCCATCCGAGATCCGTAGTTTCTTGGGTTTGGCGGGTTACTACCGAAGGTTCATCCAAGACTTTTCTAAAATTGCTTCTCCACTGACAAAGTTGACCCGGAAGGATGTGAAATTTGTATGGGGTCAAGCTCAGGAGAAGGCGTTTGAAGAACTGAAGATGAGATTGACCCAAGCTCCAGTATTGGCGTTACCCGAGGGAGTGAAGATTTGGTGGTTTATTCTGATGCCTCCTACTCGGGGTTGGGGTGTGTATTAATGCAGAGAGGAAAGGTGATAGCCTATGCATCCCGACAGCTGAAAGTTCATGAGGTCAATTATCCTACCCATGACCTGGAGCTAGCAGCAGTGGTCTTCGCGTTAAAGATTTGGCGGCACTACCTGTATGGGACGAAATGCACCATCTTCACGGACCACAAAAGCTTGAAGTACTTCTTCGAGCAAAAAGATCTGAACATGAGGCAACGGCGATGGTTGGAGCTCATAAAGGACTATGATTGTGAAATCCATTACCATCCGGGCAAAGCCAACGTGGTGGCGGATGCCCTTAGCCGAAAGGAGAGGCCCGAGCCAATTCGAGTGAAGGCGTACCAGCTAATCATGACCTCCGACGTGATGAAACAGGTCAAAGAGTTCCAAGATGAGGCTTTGAAAGACGAACATCTTAACTCCGAACGAATGAGAGGTCTGGTCGCGGAGTTGGGTGAGAACGCGACGGGTGTTAGAACTCGGTTTGGGCGTATGTGGATCCCTCGTCTAGGGGATCTGCGAATGAAGATTCTGGATGAAGCCCATAAGTCTCGATACTCCATTCATCCTGGTGCTACCAAAATGTACCAAGATATGAAGAAAGATTATTGGTGGCCGGGTATGAAACGCGATGTGGTGGAGTATGTGAGTAAATGCCTCACGTGTCTGCAAGTGAAGGCGGAGCACCAGAAGCCGTATGGAAAGATTCAACCTTTGGACATCCCGGAGTGGAAGTGGGAACACATCACCATGGATTTTATCACAAAGCTGCCACGTACCCCTAAAGGGTATGATACGATCTGGGTGATTGTGGATCGATTGACGAAGAGTGCTCACTTCTTACCGATGCGGGAGACATATTCGTCCGAGAAGTTAGCTGATCTTTTCATCAAAGAGATTGTGACTCGTCACGGTGTACCGGTGTCGATTGTATCTGATCGCGACACACGGTTTACATCCAAATTTTGGAAGAAATTCCACGATGCTATGGGGACGAGATTGCATATTAGCACGGCTTATCACCCTCAAACTGATGGTCAGTCGGAAAGGACCATTCAGACTTTGGAGGATATGCTTCGGGCATGTGTTATTGACTTCGGTGGAAGTTGGGATGACCATCTACCGTTAGCTGAGTTCTCGTACAACAATAGTTATCACGCTAGTATTGGCATGCCGCCCTGCGAGATGTTATACGGTAGAAGATGCAGGACCCCCGTCTGTTGGGGTGAAATTGGTCAGAGAGAATTGGGAAGCGTCGAAGTGGTAGAGGCTACGACTGAAAAGCTCGAAAGAATTAAAGCGTATATGAAGGCAGCCAAAGACCGACAGAAGTCGTATGCCGACAAGCGACGCCGACCAATTGAGTTCCAAGTGGGAGACCGGGTTATGTTGAAGGTCTCACCTTGGAAAAGGATCATTCGATTCCGAAAGCGGGGTAAGCTGAGTCCGCGATATATAGGCCCTTTCCGAATTGTTGCTCGAGTGGGGGAGGTGGCTTATAGGTTGGATCTGCCAGATGAACTAAGTGGGATTCACCCGACCTTCCACGTGTCTCATCTGAGGAAATGTTTGGCAGACGAAGACATGGTCGTTCCACTGGATGATATCGAGGTAGACGAAAAGCTCAATTATGTAGAGCAACCAGTGGCGATCATAGATCGCAAAGAGAAGAGGTTGAGAAATAAAGTGGTTCCCCTTGTGCGTGTACAGTGGCGGCACAGGAAGGGATCCGAGTCGACGTGGGAAACTGAAGAAGAAATGAGGCAGCATTACCCACGATTGTTCGAAGAATGACAGGTTTCGGGGACGAAACCTAAAATAAGGGGGGTGGACTTGTAACACCCGAAAGTTTGACTTCTCAGCATGTGATGCGACTGAGCTTCAGTCGCCTGTGATTTATGCGACTGAAGTCCAACCGCATGGCTATTCGGCCGATTGGAGCTCAACCGCACGATTGGAGCTCAACCGCCCGAATGAAGTATGAGCCGAAGGGAACACGTGCGATTGGGGGTCCAATCGCATGGTGTTGATGCGACTGAAGGTCCAGTCGCCCCTGGACCAGATGCGACTGAGAGGTGGGTATAAAAGAGGAGCAGCTCCATTCTCCTCCCATTTTTCAGTCGGGGAGAGAGAGTGAGCAACAGAGAACAGAAGAGAAGAGAGGGAAAGTGCTGCCCGAGCTCCGAATCCGTCGAGAAGATAGCCAAAGTCGAAGTTCATCTACTTCTACCTGTAATGTGAGTCCTAGGACCCCTCATTTACATGTTTTTAACTGATTTTGGGGCTGGATCACATAATAACCCTAGTTTTGTAAAAGTGTATAGTTGACCCATTTGATGAAATCATAGATAATGTGATTATAGTGTGATATAGGACTTGCACATGCTTGTATGATGTCCTAGTATGAATCCCTAAGCTTTGGAGGGTCAATTGGGTTAAAAACGGGTTTAAGGTGGGTCTGAGCACTTAGGTTCGCGACTACTGTTCTTGAAGAACTCCAGTCGCTGCCCAGTTAGGGTTATGCGACTGAAGGGCCATTCGGCCGAATGAGTGTCAGTTGATGTCCAATCGCCCGATTGAGGTTCAAACGCACGATTGAGCCTCAGTCGCCCGATAGGCCATGCGATCGAAGGTTTCGGTCGCATAAGCCCAATCGTAGAGTAGTTCAGTCGCATAGACCCATTCGCATAGTAGTACAGACGCACGACTGAGGATTCAGTCGCATAGACCCATTCGCATAGTAATACAGACGACCGACTGAGGATTCAGTCGCATAGAAGTCCAATCGCATGACTCAGTCGCATGGAAACCATGCGACTAGGGTATGCTCAGTCGCCCGAATAGGGCTGATGTGATTGGATAAAGAAGTGTATGTGTAATGTGTGTATGCTAGTTATGATGTTTCCATGATAGATGGTGAACACTGATGAATTGTAAATATTAATGTGTCTTGATTTGATGCATGCTTATCCCCCATAGTATACATGATATCTTTAATATATGAAATGAAAGTATTAAGTAAAGTACAGAGAAAGAGTAATAAAGAAAGAGAAAGGAACAGTAATGAAAGTAACAAGTCTTGCAAGCATATAGGAGTTATACGACTATGTGTCGTTAGCTCAACTGTGTAGCGGGCTAGCTACCCACTGACGCACACAGGGTCAATCAATTGAGATTGGCAGGACCTTTGGACGTGCCCCGGATGTTCGGGTCGGCCTTGTACATAGTACGCATAGCCCTTTCGGGGGATACACATAGCCCTTTCGGGGAAACACAGTTGGCTCTTCGGAGCATATAGATGGCCCGACATCCATTCTCCCCTCGCGCACATAGTTGGGGTACCGCCCACTGGTCCACATAGAAAGTGAAACATAAAGATAAAGTTACAGACAAGGCCTATAGTACAGAGAACGAACATTATTTGTTCACACAGTTGATGCGTGCTCGCATATACAGTACAGTATAGTATAATACAGAAAAAGGGTATTTTTATATACTATTTATAAAGCTAGAACTCACTCAGCAACGCTGACTTTTTATGTGTTTCCAGATCGCAGGTAGTGTTGCTGAGGATGGCACGAGGCGGCTACTCAGCTCTTTTGGGAGGGCATTCTCCATTTTGTAATGCTGCAACGTCACGTGTTGCGGGCCCATAACGCACGCAACAAGTCACGTTGCCTGCCATTACGAGATTTCTTGAGGATCTGAATCAACGAGATTCCTCAAGAAATCTCCTTTATATATTTTTGAATTTAATATCTTCTTTATGAAGAAAAATATATTTTCTTATTTCGGTAGAGGTCGCTGTACGACCCTATGATTGTTGAGGAATATGCATCAGCAGCAATCATAGTGTAGTATGCCCCTATGATTGCTGAGGATTCGAATAAACGAGATTGTTAGGTAATCTCGGGTTTCTATGTGTCTCCCCAGCAATCATAGTAAGGTTAGAAAGTGTAAAGAAAGTTGTATTTTGTAATCGTGTCAATGATGTAATGACTATTATGAATGAATGAGAATGAATATATGTTTTCTTTATTAATTCCGCTGCGTATGTTATGATCATGTATTAAAAGTTTGTTTATACATTGTTTATCTAAAATATATGCAATGAAAGACCGACTGTAGGGTGCCCGGTGATCGGGGCCTTACAAGTTGGTATAATTACAGAGACATATTATATGCAAAATCCTCTTGTCATGACGTCGCCCGACACAATGGTGACTTGTGTCGTGGTTAGTCAGTTCCACGACTATCATAGTCTTATTGATTCTATAATCCAAGATACACAGTGTTCAAATATGAAAACAAATGACAAATAATACTAATGCAAATCTATTGGAATCCTGAGGGTCTCTGCTAAGACATCTGCTCTAGCTATCCTCACTGATTATGATCACCTGAAAAGATATGCTCAAAAATGTCAACACATAATGTTGGTGAGTTCCGCAGGTTTAAATTGAAAACATGTAATTGATGCTGTATAGAATTTGATATGGAATCATACTGTAAGCAAAAACCACATAACATGTGTTTTACAACCAAACCCTATGACGTTTATGCATATAAGTTCGACGGAATATATTCACCCTTGGCCGGATTGCTGGCAGCTATGTTGGTAACTCGCAAGTTAACCAATCGCCCCGTTCCCGGGGAACCTCACAGTTGGTTAACCATAACATAAAATCAGTTTAATAACAAAACATTGCAGCGGAAGATAATTAAACATTCATTTAAAACTTAAAAACCCCATCGTACTCATACATTTGTCCTTTAATTGTAAACAAAACATGTCACTTGTTCATTAATTACAATAAGGACTTCATTAACAGGAATGCCATCCGTAGATTTCCAAGTAGCTCCACGGTACCATCCTCAGCCTCAGCGCTTACCTGCCCACTATTATGCATAAAAAGTCAGCTACGCTGAGTGAGTTCTAGTTTTATATAAGTAAGAACGTATAATCTTTTATCCTTTCATATAATGAACACGCATACATCATACTACAAACATTACTTGCATCACATTAGGCACGTTCATTATCTTTTATTCTTTCATTTCGTTTTACTTCATCATCGGCGAGGTTTGCACAAAGCAAGCTCTCCATGTTGATTGACAATGAATGTCAATCCCCGTCGGTACACGTTATCCATGGTCGCTACCCCCGACGGTCGATCGATCCCCGTCGGTACACATCTTCATGGTAGTTTCCCCCGACAGTTGATCCACACTAGCAGGCACATAGCCCGCTCATGAATACGGATCCATCATCATACATCAGACTCACACATAAGTGAAGTCTATCATAGTGCTTGCAAGACTTTTCATCATCAAACGGGCCCGGGGGTAACATTCGTTAAGTTCCACTTCTCATTAGTATTATTTTTCACTTAATATATATATAATACTTAGCTTATTAAGTACACAACATACCAAGTACTAGTCATCATAACATGTAACCGACCCACCGCGGGACAGCGGGGTTCGGGGGCGGCAGCCCCTGATAGCGGCGTCCTAGGGGCAGCAGCCCCTAGTGGGGTCCAAGGGGCAACGCCCCTGGCTGGGGCCGGGCTGCCAGGTCAGCGCGCCCGAAAATTATTTTGAGCTATTTAAGTATCACGTTTTACTTTAGAAAAATGTATTTCCTTGTTAAAACACCTTGAAATCCTTATCTTGAAAACCTTATGTTTACTATGCATAACAGCCCCAAAAACAAGGAAAAACGTTTAAATAAGGGGATCTAGAACTCACCTGAACTTAGCAAATAGCTTCAATTCCTAAGTTACTTAAGCTATAGTCCAAACACTCTAGTTGCACGATAGTTAATACACAAAAACGTCATTTTCTTCATAATTTCGCCCACAGTTTCGCTGGCAGTTTCGCTGCCAGTTTCGCTGGCAGTTTCGCTGCCAGTTTCGCTGGGCAGCACTTCTGCCAGTTTCGCTGGACAGATTCGCTGCCTAGAGTGCCCAACTTTCGTTGGAATTTCCTAGTTTCGTGATGTCTATGGGTCCACAGTTTCGCCCGAACGAAACTGTAGTTTCGCCCAAGCGAAACTGTAATTTCGCTGGAATGTTCTTAGTTTCGCTGGATGATTATGCAAATTCGCTGGATGCATATACAGTTTCGCAGATCGCATAAAAATCACGAACCAGTCCGTTTTTAACCCAAAATCACAACTTTTTACGTCCAACCTCTTAGTTTATCATCCATGAGGCTAAATCTAAGCTTTATACATGTTTTCATACGTAAAAATGTGACCTTTATGCGATTCTTTGCAACTTTTCAAAACCCAAAACCCTAGAATCCGGGTTTGATCTACAGAAGGTTTAGGGGTTGATTCTTACCTTGTTTTGCTGCTCCTTTCTTGAGATTTGTTGCCCCAACACCCAGATCTTCAATCCCTTGACCTTAGAAGCTCCAAAACTTGAGTTTCTTGCACTTTCTCTCTCTACTTTCTCTCTCTACGGATTTTTGGACTTAGGGTGGGAATGAAGAAGATGGTGGCTGCTTTGGGAAGGTTAAGGGATGATTATGGGCCTCAATCCACTTAGGCTCTTGTCCATTAGCCTAATTAGCCCATAATCCATTTTTCTTTCTTTATTAAATACCCATAATTAAGCCCATTATCCCCGGCGACTCGTTTTGACTTTTCGGGGTGTTACACGTCGAAGGGTGGGGGTGTCAACCCAGTAGTACTACCAATACCTATCCGTTGGTTCCTAACCCGGAATTAATGGTTGTAAGAAGAACCACACAGCAACATCATGTATGTATGCAAAACAGTATCACATTGATTCCAAGTATGAAAATTGTATAAAAGTTGTACAGCATTGAAAACGGGTGAGCATACTTTTCCCCCATTGATTGAAAACAGTAAAAACTTGTATAAACATAAAAAGGGGCCACGAAACTCACCTTGAATTGATGTAATGCACAAAGACTTCACAGAATAGCAATGCACGATCAAACACGATCAATACCTATATAATAATTGTATTTAAGTCTTTAATACGTATTTGATGCGAATAGATATATTTGATTGAATTTGGGTTGACGTACACGATTATATATATTTGATTTTGATTTTATACCTAATGATATTAGGATTTAAATTGAATTGTGGAATTGTGGATAACAATATATTTTCTTGTATTTTGATTTATTCAAAAGATTTATACCATTTAGATATGTTATGTATGTATTCTTTGTAATCGTTTAATAATAATTTATTAGTTAACGTATAAAAATATATCCTATCATTACATTTGTAGATAATTATGGTATTATATTATATGTAATTTTCTATAATTTTTGTGATTTTTTTCGTAATTAAACACGATCTAGAGTCCATTTTTATAAAATGATTATTTATAATATTTATAATGATTACATAAGAAAAAAATAATTAAATAAGGTTTTTAAAGAAATAAATTTTCCAGAAAATAATTAGATGATTTTAAAAATATTGGGATTTTATAAAAGGAGTTTTATATTTAATCTGATTTTCTTACCATTTATTTAAAAGAATCTATTTTATATACATTTGTTTTATTATTTTATAAAGGTTTAAATTTAAAGAAACATTACAGGAAATAAGGTTGATGGTTTAAAAATAAACGGAGTTTATAAAAATGACTTTTATAATTTTTAAGAATTTTTTTATAATTTTTAAGAATTTTTGTATATTTTTAAAATGGTTAAAAAGCTTTAAAAAAATAAAAGAGGTTGCCCGGGGTCGAACCCGGGACCTCTCACCTGCACACACACACCCCAAACCAGTGAACCAAGGCATACAGCCGCGATAGAACTCCGCCCGAATTGTTTTTAAACTGGTTTTTCCAGTTTCCCCTAATTTCGAAGAACCCTAATCCAATTTGATCCAAATTGAAGATCAAATCGATGTTAATAATAAAATTAATGTTAGGACTTTTAATCCCTATGTAAAATCGAGTATATGGGTATGTTCAATTACCTGTTTCGAATTGATTTGATGATAAGAACAATGAAGAACAGGTCGCGGTTCAACTTGAATTCGAATGTTGATCAAACTTTGATGAAAATCAAATTAATTGCACAGATAGCTTCTAATGATGTCAATGATCAAAAGCCCTATGTTATTTGTGAGTTATAAGGCTTGGGGGGTGGCTGTTGATCGAGTTGCAGGTCCGAAAGAAAATGGTAATCGAATTCGAGGTTTTTGTATGTTTCAGGTTGTATTGAGAGGTGCATTCGATTAGGAACAGATCGATGAGTATTTATATTGGATTAATTCGATTATTATTATCGTTTAAGTGGAACTTGTTAGGTATGTGTTAGTGGAATCGAATAATGGTCCATTACCCGAATTGCGTTTACTTTTTCCCTAATTAATCGCTGCATGATTGCTGGAAATTCAACCACGATCGTAGTGGTGCTTTGTGGGGTTCGAATAGACCGGTTTTTAGGTCGTTTGGGGCCTCGCCGAGCCGCGGCCGGCGGCCGGTTTCCGGTGGCCGGAAAATCGGGGGTGATCGGGGGTGGGTTTTGTAATTTTAAAAGTTACACAAATGGCCCCTGAGGTTTGTTTCATTTATTATTTTATGTAAAAAAAAAACTTTGTTTTAAAGTTTCGGATTTGGCAATTCAACCCCCTGGACTTCATTATTAATAATATTATTTTTTTATTATTATTATTATCATTATTATTATTATTAACAATATTATTATTATTGTTATTATTATTGTTATTATTATTTCTATTATTATTATTATTATAATTATTATTATAATTATTATGATTATTATTATAATTTTTTTTTGTAATTATTATTATTATTGTTGTAATTATTGAAGTTTAACGTCAACGTATTTAACTTATTTGTTTTATAAAAATACGGGATGTTACAGTCTCCCTGCTTTAGGAAATTTCGTCCCGAAATTTTAATCACAAGGAGGCTGAAACGAAAAGATGAGGATACTGAGATTTTATTTGGTCCTCACGTTCCCAGGTGAACTCTGGGCCACGTTTAGATTCCCAGCGGACTTTGACAATAGGTATTCGGCTTCGCTTCACTTGTATAGAATCTTTTACAAGATTCTTGACATAATGTATGTCAATCTGAACTCTTCCAGAGAATCGCGAGACTCTTTTTGAGATTTGGCATATGGAACGTTAGAACACGATGACGAGTTTCCATGATATGTTAGACTTATAATCACAACTTCCAGAATATAATTTCATGGTAAGGTGATGTCTAGAAATCATTAAAAGACCAGTAATGATAAGAAAGGTTAACGCATATCTTGTGAATATGTATTTCTCCTTTGACCAACCATCGGTCTAAGAATAATACGCTATGCGAAGATCTTGAAATGAGTTCACAACAAAATGAATCAATCATTCAAAATAACAATTGATGTTTTAACGTCATACCACGGTATACGAATATTTGAAACAGATGCAGGTTAATTTCTCGATGTTGTGAGATAATGGGTCGAATTGAATTTTTAGCCAATCGGTCTATAATGCACCAATTGTCATCATAATAGCTAAGATAAGAGGCACTTAGTGAATGAAAAGTTAAACAAGAGATTTTACGGAGGTTAGGTCTTGTCATATGTGAAGGTAAGACACTTGGACACATACCAAGTTACGTCTTTTCCTTTAGGCCAAACCCATGTCTACAAGTTACGAAGGTTTATGAAACTTATATCCATATTGCAATGAGGATAACAATGAATCTTGTTGTTCGAATTCAAGATAGAGCTTTAAATATTTCCAAGGTTAAGGATTCAAATTCGATTCAAGAAGTGATACAAGCAATAAGAAATGGTACTTGTAACCAAGTTTTACATGATAACAAGTTTCCAGATGCAGATTTGCATATGTACTTCATCAAACCCATAAGTACAGTCGAGAACATTCGTATGTCTAGGAAGACATAATCACAAGTTGGTAATGTCTTTATTTAGTAAAATGATTGCTTAAGAAAGCTATCACCACTCAATCATGCGTTGTTGATATCTCAAAATGAAAGTTGATAAGTAAGGAATAAATGATTCCGTATAGCCAGGTCAAAACATGAGGATAAAGGGAGAGAAATCGATTTAAGATTTTTTTTAAGTGCTCCAGGCTTGGAATCAACCTAATACGATCGGGTCTCCTTTCAGGTTCAGAGATCATGCTTTGGCTTGATAGGTTGAATCACCAATTCAAGTTACTTCATGTTTCTTGTCACTTTATTACAACCATGGCAAGTTAATGACCAAGAATTGAGATTAGTCATCAAGATATGGAATTCATGCTTATCATGATAATAACAAGAAAACAATCGAAGGTTGATATTTGTCACCAAAATACAGGTTTCAATCCTGTTTTGGTGAAATCATGTCATTTGTGAAATGTAAGTTCCAATGAGAATAATTGAAGTCAATCCTCAAGATAAGGAAGTCACCCTTATCCAGAGGATGAAATTTCACAAAACAAACAAATGGGAAACCATTTATCGAAATAGAGATTCATCAAAGTAAGGGAATCTCCCCTGCTTTGATGAGATAGAATCATTTAGGGGATACGAGTGTTCTTAGTCATATGTGGACTTGCAAACTCTTGCATTTCCCACGGTGCAAGCAGTATGAAGTTTGACTTAACGATGAAAGGAAATTAATATCAATTAGGAATTCGGAAAATTTCAAGTTACATTAGTGTAACTGTCACACCCTCATTTTCCACGTACGGGGTTTTACCGTCAGGCGTGTGACATAACCAGGATCTCAGATAAGCATCAGTTACACCAAACGACTCGATAATTACAAATCATATAAGTTGCTTAATTTTAATGAAACAAACCAAATATATTTAAGTAGTGCGGAAGCGAAAACAGGAAAACATTTAACAATAGTTTTGGAACACGCAAACACGCGTCCAATTCAATTTATGTAAAGTAAATGCGAATAAAATCTTGAAAACAGTTTGAGATGAACGCGGAATGACATGCAGCGGATGCTGTGCTCCTAGATGTGCCATATCATTGTCCTGAGAGAAAACATGTAAAAGTCAGTACAAGACTGGTGAGTTCACAGGTTTATCAGAAAACAGTAAGTATCAGTAAAGAAATTTCCCGGATGTGTAATCAAAGCATATCATGGGTAGCTAGTCCATAATGATCACTATGTGTACAAAGTCGCGACCGAGCTGACATGCAATAAAGTAAGTAAAGTAGGCCCAAGCCGTGGATCACACACCACAGTAAGTAAAGTAGGCCCAAGCCGTGGATCACACACCACAGTAAGATAGGATAACCGTTCACCCGTTTAACCAGCTAGCGCGACTAGCCCGAGTGGGGTATGTCAATCCCAGTAGTACTACTAACAATCACCTCGCTACTTCGTATTAACGGTGCGAAGGGCAAAGCATACAAACATAGTATCATGTATATGCAGTATCACAACAATCCAATGTAATGTAATGTTTATGAAAACCACATGTTTCTCTCCCCCAAAAATGATATAAAGTAAAAGTGGGGCTGTAAACTCACCTCGAGCGTAGAGCAACAAGTAATTGTAATCACAAAAGATCGGGTTTCCAATTAACCTGTGTTTCATTCAGTATATATATATATAATTAATATTAATTATTAATTATAAATATAGTAACTGTACAGTTTCGCGTCTCATGAATCGGTTCGGTGTCGGTTATATATATATATATATCCGCATTATATACGTTATATAATACCTAGTATTATATTTCCACGTATATATTAAAATACAAGCAATAGTGATTTTTATGATTTCAATTGTTTATAGTTTATTTTTACATAAATAAACTAATTGCATTATTTGTTAATAATATTATATATAAATTTACCAAGTATCACAAGAAATAATTTCACAGAAAATAATTAGATACTTTTAAAATATACAAAGTTTATAGAATTGATTTTTATAATTTTTATAATAATGTTTGTAAATATCTTATGAAATTATAGCATCTTTATATTTTTCACAATTTTCATGTTTAATCCATAATTAAACGCGATATAATGTCCATTTTTATAAAAAAATTAGACTAATTAAATCATTTGTTTTAAAAGACAATAGTAAAATAAATAGATTAATGTTAAAATAAATTCCAGAAATTTAATTTGGTGGTTTAAAAATTACAGAGTTTATAAAAATAATTTTTATAATTTTTAGGTATTTTTCTGTATTTTTTTAAAAGCTCAAAAAGCTCTAAAAAAAATAAAGGAGGTTGCCCGGGTTCGAACCCGGGACCTCTCGGAGTGTATATGGACAGGGAACCAGTGAACCAAGGCCGCAGCCGCGGTATTCCTTGGTTCCAATTACTTTTAAACACCCCCGAAAGTCCTTTCCCCAAATCAAGAACCCTAAATCGATTTTTGGTTCCAATTGAACATTCAATCGCTACTGTTAATGCAATTAATCATAGGGCTTTTGATCCCTATGAGAAACCGAGCTTGTAGGTGCATTTAATTACCTGTTTTGAAGTTGTATGGTCGATGAACACTCGATGAGCAGTCGCGACAGTGGGTTCGATCCAATTCGTGTGCGGATGTTAATGAAAATTAAATTAACTTCGTGTGTAGATTCTTGTAATGCTCTGGTTGCAAATCCTTATGTTAATTTGGATGTAAATCACTCGGAGGTTGGGTTTCGACAAGGTTGCAGGTCGATGATGAAGGTGGTGATCGAATTGATATGTTTATGTGTTTTCAAATCAACTGGAACTCTGTGGAAGCTTTTAAATGTGTAAAGGATCGTTAGTGCACTATCAATTTTGATTATTATTATCGTTCAGTGGGCGATTATGGTGGGTGTCGGCCGAACTTTCGGTCGATGGTGGAATCCACACCAAACCGACACAATTATTCAAATTGTAAGTGTCCACGAGTTCGAGTCAACCACGCAAAGGTGTCGGTAACATTTGATTTAATTAGAATCGTGTATTTTTGGCGTTTGGAGTCGCCGGAGGGCCGCCGGCGGTCGGCCGGAGGGTCGCCGGAAAATCGGGGTGGGCGGGGGGTTGGGTTTGTAATTTACAGAATTTACATATTTGGTCCCTGTGGTTTTTAGCTTGTTATTTTATGTTATTAATTTTTCTTTTGAAGTTTAATAAATGACCAAAACACCCCCTGGACTTCTTTATTATTATTAATATTATTATTATTATTATTATTATTATTATTATTATTATTATTATTATTATTATATTTTATAATAAAATAAAAAAAAAAAACTCGGGTTGTCACATTATCCCCTTGTTGAAGGAATTTTCGTCCCGAAAATTGGAACACTGGAGTAAATAAATTAGTATACGGAGAATTCGGTTTAACCGATGAATAAACTATGAGGACAGTTAATACACACAGTGAGTTAACGAGCTTAATACTAACTGACATACTTGTTAGTGACAGTTGTCACACACCATCACATTTACCATATGATCTTCAACAAGAAAAATCTTAGGTTTCCTTTCTGATTTGGGAATATGTTGAATGTTTCTAGTACTTTTGTTTATCAGAAGGTGACCATGAAACCATCTGTATTATCTGAGCTATCACACGCACTGAAATTCAGTTGGAGTTAGGTTCTGAAGGTATATCTACGAACAGGTGCGGATATTTAGACTTCATCTGATCCTCCCGTTCCCATGTAAATTCTGGTCCCCGTTTAGAGTTCCATCTTACGCGCACAATGGGAATTTTGCTACGCTTTAGTGTCTTGACCTCTCGATCCATGATCTCCACTGGTTCTTCGATGAAATGTAGTTGATCATCTATCTTTAGTTCCTCCAAAGGCACGATCAATGATTCATCAGACAGACATTTCCTCAGATTGGATACGTGAAACACATCATGTATCCCCCTGAGTTCTTCAGGTAAACTCAACTGATAGGCTACTGGGCCAATCCGTTTGACAATCTCAAATGGTCCCACGTATCTTGGGCTTAACTTCCCACGCTTTCCAAAGCGTATTACACCCTTCCAGGGTGAGACCTTCAGTAGTACTTTGTCACCAACCTGGAACTCCAATGGCTTCCGGCGCTTGTCGGCGTAACTCTTTTGTCGATCACGTGCTGCCGCCATACGGTTACGAATTTGCACGATCTTCTCAGTCGTTTCGTGCACCAGTTCAGGTCCTGTAAGTTGGCTTTCTCCTACTTCTGCCCAACAGATAGGTGATCGGCACTTTCGTCCATACAATGCCTCAAATGGAGCTGCTTTGATCGAAGTGTGATAACTGTTATTATAGGAGAACTCAACTAATGGTAGATGAGTTTCCCAACTGCTGCCAAAATCGATCACACAGGCACGCAACATGTCTTCCAGTGTTTGGATTGTACGCTCACTTTGACCATCAGTCTGCGGGTGATATGCAGTACTCATATCCAGCCGCGTTCCCAATGATCGTTGTAATGATTGCCAGAAGTAAGAAGTGAACCGAGCATCCCGGTCAGAAATGATAGATATCGGTACGCCATGCCGAGAGACTATTTCCCTTAAATAGATACGGGTAAGCTTCTCCATCCGATCAGTCTCTCGGATTGCCAGAAAGTGTGCGGATTTCGTTAAGCGATCTACTATAACCCAAATGGTATCGCATCCGCTGGGAGTTCTTGGTAACTTCGTGATGAAGTCCATGGAGATCTGCTCCCATTTCCACACTGGAATTTCTGGTTGTTGGAGTAATCCAGATGGTCTCTGGTATTCTACCTTAACCTTGGAACAAGTTAGGCATTTGCTTACGTATGTGGCTATCTCCGCTTTCATTCTCGGCCACCAGTAAAATTCTTTCAGGTCCTGATACATCTTGTCTGAACCTGGATGGATCGAGTAACGGGACTTATGGGCTTCATCCATTATCAGCTCTCGCAGATTCCCATGCTGTGGTACCCAGATCCGTTTCATAAAATAACGGATTCCATCAGCTTTAACCTCCAATTGCTTCTCCATGCCTCGCATGGATTCTGCTTTGAGATTCTCTGTCTTCAAGGCCTCAGATTGAGCAGCTTTAATTTGCATTGGTAGGTCAGAGTGGATAGTCATTTGTAATGCACGCACCCGACGAGGCTTTAGGGTTTCCTTACGACTAAGGGCATCAGCTACCACATTAGCCTTACCCGGATGGTACTTGATCACACAGTCATAATCATTGAGTAACTCTAACCATCGTCGTTGCCGCATATTTAGTTCCTTCTGGTTAAATATGTGCTGGAGGCTCTTATGATCCGTATAGATCGTGCACCTGGTTCCGTATAGATAGTGCCTCCAGATCTTCAAGGCAAACACTACAGCTCCTAGTTCCAGATCATGCGTTGTATAGTTCTTCTCATGCACCTTGAGCTGTCTAGATGCATAAGCTATGACTTTGTCACGTTGCATCAACACACACCCCAAACCCTGGATGGATGCATCACAGTAAACAACAAAGTCATCTGTTCCTTCTAGTAAGGCTAGGATTGGTGCGCTGCAGAGTTTGTCTTTAAGCGCCTGAAACGCTGTTTCCTCTTTGTTACCCCACTTGTAAATTATTCCTTTATGAGTCAGGGTAGTCAAAGGTTGCGCCAATTTAGAAAATCCTTCAATAAACCTTCGGTAATAGCCTGCCAAACCAAGAAATTGTCGCACCTCAGTAGGCGTCTTCGGTGCCGGCCAATCTTTGATTGCTTTAATCTTTGAAGGATCAACATGTATACCCTTTTCATTCACCACGTGCCCAAGGAATTGCACTTCACGCATCCAGAAGTCACATTTTGAGAACTTTGCGTAAAGCTGTTCATCTCTTAGCAATCCCAGTATGGTTCTCAAATGTCCCTCATGATCTTCCTTATTACGGGAGTAGATTAGTATGTCATCAATGAAGACAATGACAAACTTATCCAGATAAGGTTTGCAGACACGGTTCATGAGGTCCATGAAAACTGCTGGGGCATTGGTCAGCCCAAAAGGCATTACGGTGAACTCGTAGTGCCCATAGCGTGTTCGAAACGCAGTCTTGGAGATGTCTTCCTCTCGAATCCTTAACTGATGATAACCTGATCTCAAGTCAATCTTGGAATAGTAGCTAGATCCTTGCAACTGGTCAAACAAATCATCAATGCGTGGAAGTGGATACCTATTCTTGATCGTCACCTTGTTCAGTTCGCGATAGTCAATACACATCCTGAAGGTTCCATCTTTCTTTTTAACGAAAAGCACTGGAGCTCCCCAAGGTGAAGAGCTGGGACGTATGAATCCTTTGTCTAACAACTCTTGCAATTGCTTAGACAGCTCTTGTAGTTCGTTCGGTGCTAGACGGTACGGCGCCCGAGCGATCGGAGTTGCTCCTGGTGCTAGTTCAATTTGAAATTCTACCTGTCTGTGTGGAGGAAGGCCAGGTAGGTCTTCGGGAAATACCTCAGGAAAGTCTCTAACAACAGGAATATCTTCAACTCGCCTTTCATCCGCCTTCGGTTCAGTAACAAGTGCCAACAAGGCAAGGTGTCCTTTTCTAAGACATTTTTGAGCCTTCAAATATGATATGATGCCGACCACCGCACCCATCTTTTCACCTTCCACAATAAGAATTTCATCATCCGAAATAGGTAACTTGATCAGCTTCTCCTTGCAGACGATCTCAGCACTATTCTGGGATAACCAATCCATCCCGACGACTACATCGAAGCTCCCTAGTGTGATAGGAATAAGGTCTATGCTAAAAGTGTGTCCGGATAAGCCTAGCTTACAGTTTTTAAACACTTGTGTTGCTGTTATCGTTCTACCATCGGCTATTTCTATGGCATAATTAGAACTCAAATCAGTAGGCACCATCCCTAGTGTTTTACTAAACTTTGGGGACACATAACTCTTATCAGCACCAGAGTCAAATAAAACAGAGGCATAACACCCATTAATAGAGAATCTGCCAGATACTACAGTAGGGTCGTTTCGAGCCTCACCTGAGCCCATGATGAAGACTCTGCCTTTGCCACTGCCACCACCATTGTTGTTGTCTTTAGGCTTATCAGCAGCACCAGTGTTACCGTTTCTTTTCAGTTTCGGACATTCCTTTTTAAAATGTCCGGGTTGACCACATTCAAAACACACAGTCTGATTGTGGTTCTGCTGTTGTTGAGGTGCCTTCCCCGAGAGATTCACCCGGCAATACTTGGCAACATGCCCGAACTTCCCACACCTCTCACACGTGCTCCTTGTGCACTGCCCAGTATGATGGCGCTGACATTTCTTGCACTTTGGGAGATTCCCATGATAGCCGCCCGAATGAGAAGGTTGGGACGGATTAACCTTCTTATGTTGAGGTTGATAAGCGGAGGATGAAGATTGCTTTCCGTTGGTAGATGGTTCCCATTTCCTTTTGTGATCTGATGAACCAGAAGCAGCGCCACGTTTAGGCAAAGTGCCCTGTGCCACTGCCTGGTCGGTGAGTTTATGAGCCAGTCGGATGGCCTGCTGGATAGTGACAGGATCAGCAGCCATCACACTAGCCTGGATTTGAGGAGCCAGGCCATCAATGTACTTTTCAATCCGTTTGTAGGCCGGAGTCACCATCTGAGGACATAATGCAGCCAACTCGTGCGAACGAGTCGTGTACTCCTCAATGTCTGAACCAACCATCTTTAAATTCCAAAATTCTGCCTCCAGTTTCTGGACTTCGCTCCTGGGACAGTACTCTTCTTTCATTAAAATCTTGAAGTCCTCCCAAGGCATACTGTTAGCAGCATCAAGTCCTAAGGTTTGGACCTGTGAGTTCCACCATGTCAAAGCTGGTCCTTCCAAAGTGCCGGACGCATACTTGACACGGTTTTCTGCTGGACAGTTACACATTGCAAAGGCGGATTCCAGCTTCTCAATCCAACGAAGGAGGGTAACAACACCTTCGGAGCCTTTGAAGGAATGAGGTTTGCAGTCCATGAACATCTTGAAAGTGCAGACTGCTTGACCTGGAGTGAGTGGATACGTATCAATGATTTAAGGATTGTTACGTAGAATATCAAGGATTTGATCCAAATAATCTATTTGATAGAGGTTTACCTCCTTGGTTTTGGTTCTGGTTGATATTGTTGTTTTGATTTTGGTTCCTGGTCTGTTCGAACGCCTCGAGCGCTTCAGCAACACGCTCATTTATAATGGCATCGAGTTCAGCTTGTGTTAGATTAATGTTTTCTTGTCTACGTGGGCGTCCAATTCTTCGTCCAGACATGATTCTACGTATTCACAATACATGACAGTCACTATCGAATAATAACTATTGATAACAATAATCTGTTTCATACTAGTAG
This sequence comes from Flaveria linearis, assembly GCA_024085815.1. Lineage (NCBI taxonomy): Eukaryota > Viridiplantae > Streptophyta > Magnoliopsida > Asterales > Asteraceae > Flaveria > Flaveria linearis. Next base: position 63,053,523 of record CM044012.1, read on the forward strand.
AAATGAAGGATTTGTTTGCATATCGATAGTGAGGTTTCATGAGAATCGAGACCTTATGTCTCCAATTATAGAAATGAGAATTTGTACTGACTATGACCGTTATCACCTAATAGAGTTACCAGAATTCTCATGCACGACAAATTACAATTACGTGTGCACCCGTAATTCTAATTTGCTTTGCATGGTCATTCATGATTCCTCCCATTCATGATAACACACTTTGTCAAGTACCGAGTGCTGTCTGTTAGGACTAGCAAAGATGATAGAGTATGTTGGAAGTAGAAACGAGTACGATAGAGTTTGCTGTGGTGTTCAAATATTAGATAGTTTATTTTCGGGAAGCGAAATCAAGGACAAGAATTATTCACACGATAATGAGATGTTCGGAGTGTATTCGTTTGATTCATGAATCAAAGCGAGTACGTTGACTAATCAAAGTATTGGGTCAATCACAACTTTGTTGAAGACATGCGTACCTATAAGCAGATACTCATCCCAAGGGTTCCCAGGTAAGGTAAACAGGTCCATCGGTTGATTTGGATATATGCGAATACCTTGCCTAGACAGAACACCCCGAGATACAGGCATCTTACTCTTCCAGCATTGCATGTATTCAAGTTGTAAGACACAGACTTTGACGAGACTTTGAAACCATTAATAACAATCGAGGTTTTGGAGTTTGAAATCACTTGAATTAGGCACTCAAACCCTCCCGTGACTCACAGCACAGAGATATGTTAAGGCAAAAGTTTTCAGGCAACTAAATTAAGTAAACATAGCTTAGAAATCTATGTGTGTGTAACTAATGCAAATCCAGCTATAGTCTAAAATGCAATGCAAATGAGATGCAAGTCCATTTTAGTTCGCTATAACTAATGCTCTGATACCAATCTGTCACACCCTCATTTTCCACGTACGGGGTTTTACCGTCAGGCGTGTGACATAACCAGGATCTCAGATAAGCATCAGTTACACCAAACGACTCGATAATTACAAATCATATAAGTTGCTTAATTTTAATGAAACAAACCAAATATATTTAAGTAGTGCGGAAGCGAAAACAGGAAAACATTTAACAATAGTTTTGGAACACGCAAACACGCGTCCAATTCAATTTATGTAAAGTAAATGCGAATAAAATCTTGAAAACAGTTTGAGATGAACGCGGAATGACATGCAGTGGATGCTGTGCTCCTAGATGTGCCATATCATTGTCCTGAGAGAAAACATGTAAAAGTCAGTACAAGACTGGTGAGTTCACAGGTTTATCAGAAAACAGTAAGTATCAGTAAAGAAATTTCCCGGATGTGTAATCAAAGCATATCATGGGTAGCTAGTCCATAATGATCACTATGTGTACAAAGTCGCGACCGAGCTGACATGCAATAAAGTAAGTAAAGTAGGCCCAAGCCGTGGATCACACACCACAGTAAGTAAAGTAGGCCCAAGCCGTGGATCACACACCACAGTAAGATAGGATAACCGTTCACCCGTTTAACCAGCTAGCGCGACTAGCCCGAGTGGGGTATGTCAATCCCAGTAGTACTACTAACAATCACCTCGCTACTTCGTATTAACGGTGCGAAGGGCAAAGCATACAAACATAGTATCATGTATATGCAGTATCACAACAATCCAATGTAATGTAATGTTTATGAAAACCACATGTTTCTCTCCCCCAAAAATGATATAAAGTAAAAGTGGGGCTGTAAACTCACCTCGAGCGTAGAGCAACAAGTAATTGTAATCACAAAAGATCGGGTTTCCAATTAACCTGTGTTTCATTCAGTATATATATATAATTAATATTAATTATTAATTATAAATATAGTAACTGTACAGTTTCGCGTCTCACGAATCGGTTCGGTGTCGGTTATATATATATATATATATATATATCCGCATTATATACGTTATATAATACCTAGTATTATATTTCCACGTATATATTAAAATACAAGCAATAGTGATTTTTATGATTTCAATTGTTTATAGTTTATTTTTACATAAATAAACTAATTGCATTATTTGTTAATAATATTATATATAAATTTACCAAGTATCACAAGAAATAATTTCACAGAAAATAATTAGATACTTTTAAAATATACAAAGTTTATAGAATTGATTTTTATAATTTTTATAATAATGTTTGTAAATATCTTATGAAATTATAGCATCTTTATATTTTTCACAATTTTCATGTTTAATCCATAATTAAACGCGATATAATGTCCATTTTTATAAAAAAATTAGACTAATTAAATCATTTGTTTTAAAAGACAATAGTAAAATAAATAGATTAATGTTAAAATAAATTCTAGAAATTTAATTTGGTGGTTTAAAAATTACAGAGTTTATAAAAATAATTTTTATAATTTTTAGGTATTTTTCTGTATTTTTTAAAAGCTCAAAAAGCTCTAAAAAAAATAAAGGAGGTTGCCCGGGTTCGAACCCGGGACCTCTCGGAGTGTATATGGACAGGGAACCAGTGAACCAAGGCCGCAGCCGCGGTATTCCTTGGTTCCAATTACTTTTAAACACCCCCGAAAGTCCTTTCCCCAAATCAAGAACCCTAAATCGATTTTTGGTTCCAATTGAACATTCAATCGCTACTGTTAATGCAATTAATCATAGGGCTTTTGATCCCTATGAGAAACCGAGCTTGTAGGTGCATTTAATTACCTGTTTTGAAGTTGTATGGTCGATGAACACTCGATGAGCAGTCGCGACAGTGGGTTCGATCCAATTCGTGTGCGGATGTTAATGAAAATTAAATTAACTTCGTGTGTAGATTCTTGTAATGCTCTGGTTGCAAATCCTTATGTTAATTTGGATGTAAATCACTCGGAGGTTGGGTTTCGACAAGGTTGCAGGTCGATGATGAAGGTGGTGATCGAATTGATATGTTTATGTGTTTTCAAATCAACTGGAACTCTGTGGAAGCTTTTAAATGTGTAAAGGATCGTTAGTGCACTATCAATTTTGATTATTATTATCGTTCAGTGGGCGATTATGGTGGGTGTCGGCCGAACTTTCGGTCGATGGTGGAATCCACACCAAACCGACACAATTATTCAAATTGTAAGTGTCCACGAGTTCGAGTCAACCACGCAAAGGTGTCGGTAACATTTGATTTAATTAGAATCGTGTATTTTTGGCGTTTGGAGTCGCCGGAGGGCCGCCGGCGGTCGGCCGGAGGGTCGCCGGAAAATCGGGGTGGGCGGGGGGTTGGGTTTGTAATTTACAGAATTTACATATTTGGTCCCTGTGGTTTTTAGCTTGTTATTTTATGTTATTAATTTTTCTTTTGAAGTTTAATAAATGACCAAAACACCCCCTGGACTTCTTTATTATTATTAATATTATTTATTATTATTATTATATTATTATTATTATTATTATTATTATTATTTATTATTATTATATTTTATAATAAAATAAAAAAAAACTCGGGTTGTCACAGTAACAAAGGAAAAATCATGCTTACAAGCTTATGATCGAAGTTCGAGATAGCAGAATTTGTTATGATGGTGTTCAAATCTTGAATAATTTAAATCTGGAAGACGAAATCAAGGACAAGAATCATTACAATGAGATGTGAACATTCGATTTACAATTGAAGGGAATACATGGACTTCTCAAGATATGAGGTCAGCCATAACCTTAATGAAGACACACATACTTATAAGTGGTAACAAGGTTATAATTAGTTTATTCGATTATTGAGGTGAGTGACCACTTATAAAATATTCAATTAACAAAGCATCCCGAGATGTAGGAATTCCACCTACAGCATTGCATGTTCTTAGTGATAGGACACATTCTTAAGAGGATTTGAGAACCGTAAGTAACGGTTTAAAGTTTTTGAAGGCCATTCGGTGTTTAGGAAAGTGTTCTCGATGCTTTCGAACCACTGTAGTAATCCGGTAGCTCCTTCGGTTCCACTGAACTTTGTGGGGTTGCAAGAACTGAAATGCTTGTAGGTACAAGCACGTCGAGGGTTAGGACAAACAGAGATTTGAGCAGGGTTCGCGCCTTGATTCAGATGAGTTAGGAGGGTTGGTATGACCGCAGCAACCTCCCGTGCCACAATAGCAGTAACCTTACGGCCAGAGTTTCCAGATCGGGATAGGTTTTGACGAGTAGACATTTTGAAATATCATTAAGATATTTTATGAGAATTGGGCAATATGAGCTATACAACATGTAAACGATAATCGGGAATTTGGCTTAATAATAATGAGATGTTCCGTGTGTAATCGTTTGATTCGTAAATCAAAGCGAGTACGTCGACTAATCACAGCATTAAGTCAACCACAACTTTGTTGAAGACATGAGTTCCGATAAGCAGATTCTGATCCCACTCTTCCAACCTTGCATGTATTGGGTGGTGAGGCACCGAATTTGACGAGATTTTGAAAACCACGAATAACGATTCAAAGCTCATTTTGAAAATTATTCGATTTAGACACACAATGCCTTGACTATGATTTAAGATTTGTGTGTGTTTTGATAGGAATCAAAGTATAAAAAAGAATCACATATGGTTCCACTCATCAAGTTCCAATAACCCATGCTTCGGTCCATCAAGATCATTACGTAGCCTAGTTTAAGCACATTCTTAGTATACCGGTGATGTTTATATATAGGGTTCCCCGCAGCGTTCCCACCACATCCATGATATACTTTGAATAATACTTAAACTAGTTACATAACATCTTACTTTTCCTTAGCATTATTCCAAAGAATAACGTAATATAAGTTTGATGTGAGCTACCGCAACTTATGTATAGGCGGTTTTACCAGTATATAAATGGCTACAGACAAACCTATACATCGGTTCCACACGGGAATTGATGACTGTAGAGAAAACATTTCCAAAGTGTAAATAGTTTAATGTGACGTAGCAAGATCCACAAAGCGTATACGTATAGTTTACAACCAAACCAATCCATGCCTCAGTCAATCGGGATCATCACGTAGCCCAGTTTAAACACATTCTTGGTATACCAAGGATGCTTATATATAGGGTTCCCCACAGCGTTCCCACCACATCCGTGGTATACCTGGAACGATGCCTAAACCAATTACGTGACATCCGTTTATCCTTAGCATCACTTAACATGAAGGCTCTTAGTAGGACAGGACTTAAGTAAATGTTGATAATGTTTGATTGCCTTTAACAAGGACTTATAATGTTTGATTGCCTTCAACAAGGACTTATAATGTTTGATTGCCTTCAACAAGGACTTATAATGTTTGATTGCCTTCAACAAGGACTTACTAGAATTATGACCCTAGCACTCTAGGGTATAGAATAGAAACTTGTGATACTCATGATCGTTACCTCATGGTAAGATTAACCAGACTTCTCATGCATGGTGAATTACAATTACGTGTGCACCCGTAATGGTAATTTACCTTGCATGGTCACCCTAGCTCCACTTACCCCAAGTTAACATCATAGTATTATCTAGATTCATCAAGCATAAATAATGTAATGTCCTTACGTCCATGAGCCAGTATTCCAATAATAGCATGTAATAGCAAATAAGCATATAAGCACATTAAGTCTAATGATAACTGTATATTCATCATACTTTCAGGATTTTAGTCATAACCATGATAGGGTCGGATTTTAATATCAAATCTACACTACGCGTGATCACCGAAGTTCCCTAATAATATGATTTTGTACGCATACAAGCGTAAAGTTCTAGTATCAAAGTATTCCATGTAGAAAAACTAAGAGTATTAATGTCTTTCTCAGGATGTTCAGATAATACGTGTATATGTATAAAGTCAAGTATGTAGGAACATACTTGTATATTATTAGGCATATAGGAATATACCTGTATATTAAGTTCATAGACTTAATATACTTGACCCATTTGCCTTGTAGATTTGTGTATTGACCATAGTTTATCACTCATCCCAGAAATCCCCAGGTAGCGTAACGGGTCTCGCAATGAGATTTATACGAATACGCTTGCCTTAGCCCGAAGGCCTTTTGCCAGGAAATCCAGAATACAGGTGTCTATGTGTCACACAAATCATGAAGAACATTTAGGTAAAATCAAATGCACACAGTCCCTAGCATGCATTCTATATGAAGGTTCTTAGGTTATAGTCTAGGTCGAATTCTCCACCTAAATCTCTATAACCAAGGCTCTGATACCAATCTGTCACAGCCCCGCTTATAGCGGAAACACGAGGATGCGACGGACGGGATCGTCATAACACTTGGTATAATTACAGAGACATATTATATGCAAAATCCTCGTGTCATGACGTCGCCCGACACAATGATGACTTGTGTCGTGGTTAGTCAGTTCCACGACTATCATAGTCTTATTGATTCTATAATCCAAGATACACAATGTTCAAATATGAAAACAAATGACAAATAATACTAATGCAAATCTATTGAAATCCTGAGGGTCTCTGCTAAGACATCTGCTCTAGCTATCCTCTCTGATTATGATCACCTGAAAAGATATGCTCAAAAAATGTCAACACATAATGTTGGTGAGTTCCGCAGGTTTAAATTGAAAACATGTAATTGATGTTGTATAGAATTTGATATGGAATCATACTGTAAGCAAAAACCACATAACATGTGTTTTACAACCAAACCCTATGACGTTTATGCATATAAGTTCGACGGAATATATTAACCCTTGGCCGGATTGCTGGCAGCTATGTTGCTAACACGCAAGTTAACCAATCGTCGAAGGGTGGGGGTGTCAACCCAGTAGTACTACCAATACCTATCCGTTGGTTCCTAACCCGGAATTAATAGTTGTAAGAAGAACCACACAGCAACATCATGTATGTATGCAAAACAGTATCATATTGATTCCAAGTATGAAAATTGTATAAAAGTTGTACAGCATTGAAAACGGGTGAGCATACTTTCCCCCATTGATTGAAAACAGTAAAAACTTGTATAAACATAAAAAGGGGCCACGAAACTCACCTTGAATTGATGTAATGCACAAAGACTTCACAGAATAGCAATGCACGATCAAACACGATCAATACCTATGTAATAATTGTATTTAAGTCTTTATTACGTATTTGATGCGAATAGATATATTTGATTGAATTTGGGTTGACGTACACGATTATATATATTTGATTTTAATTTTATACCTAATGATATTAGGATTTAAATTGAATTGTGGAATTGTGGATAACAATATATTTTCTTGTATTTTGATTTATTCAAAAGATTTATACCATTTAGATATGTTATGTATGTATTCTTTGTAATCGTTTAATAATAATTTATTAGTTAACGTATAAAAATATATCCTATCATTACATTTGTAGATAATTATGGAATTATATTATATGTAATTTTCTATAATTTTTGTGATTTTTTTCGTAATTAAACACGATCTAGAGTCCATTTTATAAAATGATTATTTATAATATTTATAATGATTACATAAGAAAAATAATAATTAAATAAGGTTTTTAAAGAAATAAATTTTCCAGAAAATAATTAGATGATTTTAAAAATATTGGAATTTTATAAAAGGAGTTTTATATTTAATCTGATTTTCTTACCATTTATTTAAAAGAATCCATTTTATATACATTTGTTTTATTATTTTATAAAGGTTTAAATTTAAAGAAACATTACAGGAAATAAGGTTGATGGTTTAAAAATAAACGGAGTTTATAAAAATGATTTTTATAATTTTTAAGAATTTTTTTATAATTTTTAAGAATTTTTGTATATTTTTAAAATGGTTAAAAAGCTTTAAAAAAATAAAAGAGGTTGCCCGGGGTCGAACCCGGGACCTCTCACCTGCACACACACACCCCAAACCAGTGAACCAAGGCATACAGCCGCGATAGAACTCCGCCCGAATTGTTTTTAAACTGGTTTTTCCAGTTTCCCCCAATTTCGAAGAACCCTAATCCAATTTGATCCAAAATGAAGATCAAATCGATGTTAATAATAAAATTAATGTTAGGGCTTTTAATCCCTATGTAAAATCGAGTATATGGGTATGTTCAATTACCTGTTTCGAATTGATTTGATGATAAGTACAATGAAGAACAGGTCGCGGTTCAACTTGAATTCGAATGTTGATCAAACTTTGATGAAAATCAAATTAATTGCACATAAAGCTTCTAATGATGTCAATGATCAAAAGCCCTATGTTATTTGTGAGTTATAAGGCTCGGGGTGGCTGTTGATCGAGTTGCAGGTCCCAAAGAAAATGGTAATCGAATTCGAGGTTTTTGTATGTTTCAGGTTGTATTGAGAGGTGCATTCGATTTGGAACAGATCGATGAGTATTTATACTGGATTAATTCGATTATTATTATCGTTTAAGTGGAACTTGTTAGGTATGTGTTAGTGGAATCGAATAATGGTCCATTACCCGAATTGCGATTACTTTTTCCCTAATTAATCGCTGCATGATTGCTGGAAATTCAACCACGATCGTAGTGGTGCTTTGTGGGGTTCGAATGGACCGGTTTTTAGGTCATTTGGGGCCTCGCCGGAGCCGCGGCCGGCGGCCGGTTTCCGGTGGCCGGAAAATCGGGGGTGATCGGGGTGGGTTTTGTAATTTTAAAAGTTACACAAATGGCCCCTGAGGTTTGTTTCATTTATTATTTTATGTAAAAAAAACTTTGTTTTAAAGTTTCGGATTTGGCAATTCAACCCCCTGGACTCCATTATTAATATTATTATTTTTTTTATTATTATTATTATCATTATTATTATTATTAACAATATTATTATTATTGTTATTATTATTTTTATTATTATTTCTATTATTATTATTATTATAATTATTATTATAATTATTATGATTATTATTATAAAATTTTTTTTGTAATTATTATTATTATTGTTGTAATTATTGAAGTTTAACGTCAACGTATTTAACTTATTTGTTTTATAAAAATACGGGATGTTACAACATATATGTGAGCAATCATCACCGGTGTAATATACGAACCCCATAAGCAACGAACATAGAAGAATAACCTTGAAACAACACATTTTATAACATTATAATTGATATTCATTCAAAGTTCCAAAAGAAGATTACTAACAATCGTATTGGTCACACAAAAAACCCCAAAATCATAAAAGTTTGAATCTAATAAATGCTTTCATTCAACGTGTCTTCTGCCTCTATCATTACTTTGTCGCGATATACGTTAATATCTGACATCCATTCCTGCATTAGCATGATACACATCAGCAATTTAAAATAGACTTACCAATAAACACAAAGGCAAACAGTTTACTCAGTTGAATAATTATTTTAACCTTTTATTTCGGATCCTTCTTCATAATCACAAACAATGATAGGATCAGACAATGTGTAACCAAACAAAAACAATATCATTTACTATATTTTTCAACTTACCTAACTATAAATAAAACATAGGATTGCATAAGTATCAAACAATTCACAACTTGCTTACATATACGTACTAACATTATTTTCAATCTAGGTACTATAAAAGCCCTAATAAAATAATTTACGGGTTGCTTACAAATACGTATCCAGAAGCTTACACATACGTATCTACTTACAAAAACACTAATAAATGCATAACAATAAACCTACTCACAACTTGCTTACAAATACGTACCATCATTTTTTTCAAACATTGTACTAAAAAAGCCCTAATTAAAGAATTTACGGTTTTGCTTACATATATGTATCCGGCTGATTACAAAAACGTATTTACCAACAAAAAAGTAGAAATGCATAAAAAATCAAACAAATCAAAACTCGCTTACATATATGTACCAATATTTTCTTCATTGTGCATAATAAAAAGCCCTAACAAGTAATTTACGAGTTGATTACATATACGTATCTACCTGCTTACACATATGTATCTACACAAAAGAAATCCTCAATTTCATATTCTCTATTTCTACATTTCCAAACCAAAAAAGCACTAATCTTTAATTGTTCATACATCTTATTCGATTTCATATCAGTACTACATTTTCAATTTACACCCATCGACTTTTTATTCGACTCATTACGCATTCACAGAACTCAATTACTCAATATTTGTAAATAATCTTGTCAAAGAACCCAAATCCATATCCGCATCCACAAATCACTCACATTTACATCAAAAAGAACATGCAATTCGATTTCTACAGAACCATAAAGAAATACATACCTTCCTTCTTCCTTCTGAGCCGATGACCTAGTCCACAGGAAGAACACCCTCAATCTCTATCAACTCTTATAATGATAAACAAATCGTTTCTTTTATTCAGAATATCTTCTCCTAATAAGATTGATTGAGCGATTTTTATGGGATTTTTGTTATGATTACTGATGAGAGATGGCGGTTACGATTTGAAGATTGATATGTGCCTTGCCTAATTACCCTTATGGTATTGAATCAGTATAAGAATGTTCCTAATAATTACAATTTTGCCACTTTTAATACTAACCATTGATCTAAACTAATCAATGGCTTAAAAGTGGTTTTTTAGGTTTTCTTAAAAATAGTGGTTTTCTTAGGAACCACCCCCTATGTATATATATGTATATGTATATGTATATATATATGTATATGTATATATATATGTATATGTATATGTATATATATATCTATATGTATATGTATATATATATGTATATGTTTATGTATATATATATGTATATGTATATATATATGTATATGTATATATATGTATATGTATATATATATGTATATATATATGTATATATATATATATATATATTAGTACAATATATATATATATATATATTAGTACACGTATTAATTGTCCAACTTGATAAATATGTTTAGCTTGTTATAGTTAGTATATACTAGTTATTGTAAACTATTGCTGGATAGAGTATGCTAGTGCTTGTGTAAGGACATATACATTGTCTAATTTGGTATATAAGATACTTAGAATTTTTTTTGAAAATAGGTTAGTTTTTCAAAGGTGTCTGACATTAAGGGTTTCTTTTGGAAAATTTTAAAAAAAAGGTACCCGCCATTGTGGTTGGCGGGTCCTGCCAAAGATTCATGGGTTCCGGCGGGAGGTACAGACGTGACATAAGTGGGTCAGAACCCGCCTTTGGGACCGGCGGTTAGTACAAGAACCCGCCATTGACAATGGCGGGTGGTACAGTGGACAATTCTCAGCCACATACTTTACTTACCAACCTCACATTATATTACAACAACAAATTTTACCAACCAAAATTCCTATTAAATTCGAGTTGAAGCAGCAGAATCGGTTACAAGCTAGAAAAACACATTTCAATTCTTCCTTTATAAATTTCATTCAATTCATATTAACACATATTCTTTACATACCTGCATTATTAAAAATTACAAAATGAGTTGGCGAATTACACGGGATCCTATTAACAATGAGTTATTATTCTTGGGTGGTGAGCATATAGCAGCTCACTATTTTCAAAATCCGCCGAGTGATGCTGGTATATTTAGAGCTAGAAGGGGTGATAAGAATTTTTGGAAACACATGGCTGAAAAGCCTTTCCCGCATAATGTCATGCGCCACATAAGGTTGGTGGGTTTTGGAGGTATTATCGACTGTGGATATCATAAACTTGATTGTGGTCTCATTACTACTTTGGTAGAGAGATGGCGGCTAGAGACACACACTTTTCACTTACCTATTGGAGAGTGCACGGTCACCCTTCAAGATGTCCAGGTATATGGGGTTTACGGGTTTATGGTGATGTTATTTCTGGCACTGATGAGTTGATGAATAAAAGTGAGATTTTAATGAGGTTTGAACAATTTACTGGTTATTCTCTTAATTCACGTGCGATGGAAGGTAACAAAATTAATTGACAGCTATTCTAAATGAAATAAGAAAAGACTTTCCTCATGATGCCACCAAAGAGCAATGTGTAAAGCATGCTAGATTAATTATATTTTACTTAATTGGGGCAACTTTATACCTGGATACGTCTTCCAACATGTTGCATGTTAATTTTTTTAACCCACATTGAAAATTTAAATACTTGTGGGCAACTAAGCTAGGGTAGTGCAGTTTTAACATGGTTGTATAGACAACTTTGAAGAGAAACCAAAATAACAGTAACTGACGTTGGGGGTCCGTTATTCTTGCTACAACTATGGGTTTGGGAAAGATTACCTACCATGGCTCCAATTAATAACCGCGTTATTGATTTTACAAACCCTACGGTGCAAGGTATGTTAAAATAACGTGCAAATTTTTGATACATGTATTAATTGTATGTTTAATAATAAAAATTTATTGATTAAGCATTGGTTTATTTGAATCTTTTTGAAAGATGGCAAGGCGGCAAACGTAGCTATGTTAACACCACTCCGCATTGCCTGAGCGCGTACAGATCCACATTACATTCGTTAAATGACAGGATGGTATTAACTTTTTAATCATATATTTTTAAAAATTAGTTACTACAAGGTGTTATAAATTTAATTATATGTTTTTTATTTCAGTTTAACTGGAGGCCTTATGATCATATTATCTGATATCTACCTGAACTTTGTACAAATGGTCATACGTGCTGGAGGAGTGACACATATCTCATCTGTTGGGAATGCGTTGAGCCCCACTGTGTTAGCAGGGTTTTACGAAAATTTGGGATGTCTCAACCAATCCCAACAAGTGTACTACTAACACGGGAGGAACATTTCCGACTCCATTCCATTGCTCGTAGAGGTGGAAGAAACAGTGATTGGAAAGAAAAACATTATTTTTATGTTCAAGCATGGGATTCGAGACATGATACTCTTGTGAATGGTAGTTACACAGATATGACAGTTGAATCATACATGAGGTGGTATATGGATCGTACCATTACATATGTAACGAACCCAAGTTATCAAGACCTAACCCACATGGGTTTCAAAACGAAGGGCAAAGAATGACAATGCTGGTATTATTATTATTATTATTATTATTATTATTATTATTATTATTATTATTATTATTATTATTATTATTATTATTATTATTAACATAGTTTAATTGTAGATGGAAGGGATGAGCCAATTTTATCAAAGGTCAGGAGATGAAATGGGTACGAACATGGCTAGTCGTTATATGGAGTTTGCACATGTTGATCACGGAGGCTATCTACCTTCACATATGATGCAAATCCCGTTGAGATTCAACTTCCACCTGTCCCGCAACGTTTACGTAGAAGGGGTGGGGGACGAGGGAGGGTTGGTGGTCAGGCTGTTGAAGAAAATGAGAGATAGCAGAATATGGGAGGGCAAGACTTTCACGGAGGGAATCAGTTTGAATCATCACATTTAAGCTCTTCATACCAATAATTTAGCGACATGGGTAACCCGGATTTTTTTATGGTGGAACATCAAACACCCCGTTTGAAATGGGTACCCAAAATTTAAGGAAGGGGATACATCAAATACTTACACGTCCCCTCAAACAAATTTTTTAAACCCGTTTCAACAGTCTGAGCCATTACCACATATCCCTCAGTTTAAACAGACGTTTCCAGATGCTGCGCGGTTTTCAAATGCACCACCGTGTCCGTTTGACCTAAATGAGTTAATTGACGAAGATTCTGATGCTCCTATTCCTACCCAACATACACAAATGTAATATAAATTAATGAAAAAATATATGGAATGTTTTGTTATTTTTTATCTATTGTTTATTTTAGTAATTATGTTTTGATTTATAAACAATCAACAAATAAAAACATAAAAGCATGATTTTATTAATACTGAAACACAAATACAAAATTATTTTCATTATTTCCAACGACAATTTTCATTTGAGTATTCTGAATCTGATGAGTGCTCCCCTGGATAGTGTAACACCCGGAAGTTTGACTTTTTGGTAGGCTATGCGACTGAGCCTCAGTCGCCTGTGATTTATGCGACTGGAGGTCAACCGCATGGCTATTCGGCCGATTGAAGCTCAACCGCACGATTGGAGTTCAACCGCCCGAATGAAGTATGAGCCGCATGGAACACGTGCGATTGGGGTCCAATCGCATAGTGTTGATGCGACTGAAGGTCCAGTCGCCCCTGGACCAGATGCGAATGAGCTATGGGTATAAAAGGAGGGTAGCTCCATTCTCCTTCCCAAATTTCAGTCGGGAAAGGAGCAGAGAGCGACAGAGAGCAGAGAAGAAAAGAGGGAAAGTGCTGTCCGAGTTCAAGATCTGTCGAAAGGCTAGCCAAATCGAAGCTCACCAACTCCTACCTGATAATGTGAGTTCTAGGACCCCTCATTTACATATTTTCAACTGATTTTGGGGCTGGATCACATATAAACCCTAGTTTTATAAAAGTGTGTAATTGACCCATTTGATGAAATCTTAGATAATGTGATTAAAGTATGATTTAGGACTTACACATGCTTGTATGATGTCCTGGTATGAATCCCTGAGGTTTGGGAGGGTCAATTTGGGTTAAAAACAGGTTTAAGACGAGTTTGGGTGTGGGGGTTCGCGACTGCTGTTCATGAAGAACTCCAGTCGCTGCCCAGTTAGGGTTATGCGACTGAAGGGCCATTCGGCCGAATGAGTGTCAGTTGATGTCCAATCGCCCGATTGAGGTTCAAACGCACGATTGAGCCTCAGCCGCACGATAGGTTATGCGATCGAGGGTTTCGGTCGCATAAGCCCAATCGCAGAGGGTTCAGTCGCATAGACCCATTCGCATAGTAGTACAGACGCACGACTGAGGATTCAGTCGCATAGATGCCCATTCGCATGACTCAGTCGCATGGAGGTCATACGACTGGTGTATGCTCAGTCGCCCGAATAGGGCTGATGTGAGTAAATAAAGAAGTGTATGTATGATGTATATATGCTAGGTATGATGTTGCCATGATAGATGGTGAATACTGATGATTTGTAATTATCGATGTTCCTTGATTTGATGCATGTTCATTCTTCCATAGTATTACATGTTATCACTAATAGATGAAATGAAAGTATTATGTAAAGAACGGAGAAAGAGTAATAAAGAAAGAGAAAGGAACATTAATAAAGTAACAAGTCTTGCAAGCCTATAGGAGTTACACGACTATGTGTCGTTAGCTCAACTGTGTTGCGGGCTAGCTACCCATTGACGCACACAGGGTCAATCAACTGAGATTGGCAGGACCTCGTGGCATGCCCCGGATGTTCGGGTCGGCCTTGTACATAGTACACATAGCCCTTTCGGGGGATACAGTTGAACCCTTCGGGGGAATACACATAGCCCTTTTGGGGATACAGTTGAACCCTTCAGGGGAATACACATAGCCCTTTTGAGGGAACACAGTTGGCCCTTCGGGGCATATAGATGGCCCGACATCCATTCTCCCATCGCGCATATAGTTGGGGTATCGCTCACTGGTCCACATAGAAAGTGAAACATAAAGATAAAGTTACAGACAAGGCATATAGTACAGAGAACGAACGTTGTTTGTTCACACAGATGATGCGTGCTCGCATATACAGTATAGAATAGTATAATATAGCAAAAGGGTATTTTTATATACTACCTATAAAACTAGAACTCACTCAGCAACGCTGACTTTTTATGTGTTTCCAGTTCGCAGGTAGTGTTGCTGAGGATGGCACGAGGCGACTACTCAGCTCTTTTGGGATGACATTCACTTTTTGATCATGCTGCCACATCATGTGTTGTGGGCCCGTAATGCGCGCATCACATCATGTTGCATGCAAGTGCAAGATTTCTTGATAGTCCTGATAAACAGGATTATTTAAGAAATCTTCTTTATGAAGAAAAATATATGTTTGAATTTAATATCTTCTTAATGAAGAAGAATATATTTTCTTTTTATTAGTTTCTTTCGGTAGAGGTCGCTGTATGACCCTATGATTGCTGAGGATTCGAATAAACAAGATTATCCTTGTTTTCTTACGCATCAGCAGCAATCATAGTATAGATAGGCAATGTAAAGAAAGCTTGTATTTTGTAATCAAGACAATGATGTAAAAGCCTTTATGATGAAATAAGAATGCATATTTTTATTAAATCTGCTGCGTATTTTATGATCATGTATTAAATATATGTTTTATGTGTGATGATGACCAACAGTAAGGTGCCCGGTGAGCGGGGCCTTACAGATAAGGATTAAAGTTGTGTGTTATTTCTACTTGTTTTCCGGACTGTCATAAACATAAGCACTTTTCAATACTTCTGGGTCTTCATTTTTCTCCGGGTTCATCTACGGGATTAGCTCTGGGTTCATCTCCGGTTCTTTATCTGTTGAGGACAGTCACACGATGTCTATAAAATTAAAAATAGATAGAATATTCAAACATTTTAGTAAATAACCAAAAGATCAAAAGTCGAAGTTTATAATATAATCTTACACATATTAACGTATCGGTCTTGAAAAAATACCGATACTCTGTTTTACCACCGCAACGGAAGCAGTTCTCACCGGAACGAATACTTATCTAAAATACATACCAACACGAATTTCTTTTGAATCCTCATTCCATATATCCATATGGTCTTCATCATCAAAATCAGCAGCCTCATAACTCATAATTATTGTGGATCTTCAGAATAGTTCACATCCCCGTAGGATACTACTGCATTAGCCATAGAATTGGTGTGGTCTGTTATTCCGTACATGTCTTCATCGTCAGTTGATTCATCACGCGATGGAACCGATTCTGTATCTTGCGATATATCATCGTCCGAGTTATCAAACCCTCCGTTGTCATCGTCATTGACATCAACATTTGATTGCTGAGTTGTAAAATATTCCGGGTTGAAGTTGCATGACAGACCGGCTTGATGATTAGTTGAAGTTACATTGTGTGACATTCGTCATTTTCGACTAGCTTTGTGTTTGTTATTATGTATTGTAAACCTGACCCGTTTTGGTCTTCAGTTCTTTGGATATTAATAAAATAATATATTTTATGTTGTAACCATGTTTCATACTTGTCGTGGCGTGACCCACAGTTCGTTTCAGCAAAATAAGTTTTTTTAACGTTTTCGGTTCGTTTAAGCTCGTTTAAGGCCCGGACTCGTATTTTAACCATCCAAACCAACCAAGACCTAACCCATAATTATTCTGGAACCCTCCAAACATGTTCTTATACCTGGTCATAATTTATTTAAATCAAAATTAATTTTAAATAAAAGAATTAAAGTGCACCCTTTTACCCACCGGACAAACGCATTACCCATTCCCTCAAACCCTAATCCTTCCCTATAAATACCACTCATTCTCAACCATTTCACCTGCACATTTTCATTATCTTCTTCCAAATTTTTGATCTTGCAAGTTGTTCTAGCTAGTTTTGCTTAAGTTTGACTTTAAAAAGTCAACGGAACCGAATCATGCATTTCAAACCATTTCGGGTATGTGTTTTTTGATATTTTCAGTTGTTCTAAGTTATTTTATGTTTACAAATCCATTTTCATCTTTATTTAAGGCTTGTGAGCATTCAAACATATATTTATGCATTTTAGACCCGTTTGGGTCGTTTTCGGGAAGTTTACTCGCTTAACTTTCATATTTGAGTTTAGATTTAGAACTTTTACCTTAATTTTAGTTCTATGGTTTTGAAAATGTGGTAACCATCCTCGGGTTCATACCGAGTCAAGGACCGAACCAAACCGAACGCTCGTTTAAGCACTTTAAATAACTTTTAAGCAACCATGTTACATCAAACACTTTAGATCTGAGTTTTTATCTTTATATTTTAGTTATTATATGGTTGATATGGAGGTGTAGAACAAATCTTGGCTTGAACCCAAGTTTCGGGTAAAAACCGAGTAAAACCGAACACCCGTTTTAACGAGTTAGTCAATGTTCAAACCACCAAAAGTTCAACCTATATTTTAGTTATTTTTTTTACTTTATATTACTCATATTACTTAAGATTTTGGAAGTGTAGAACAAATCTTGGCTTGAACCCAAGTTTCGAGTAAAAACCGAGTCAAAGTCGAACTTCTCGTCTTAACGAGCTAGTCACCGTTCAAACCACCAAAAATCTTTCTTAACTTTTTTTAACTTATGTTTCACTTTATATTACTTATATTTCTAAGATTATGGTATGACGGAACCAAACTTGATTTTATACTAAAATCGGGTTTAAGCGAATTTTTTTATTAAAGTCTCAAACTCGAGTTTAAGAGAGTGTAGGTCGGATGTTGATGCTTACATTAGCGGGATCGTGCACAATAGCACTAAACCAACTCCCCTATGTTAAACCTTAACAAAGGTTGAGTATGACTAAACATCAAGGACCCGGTTTCTTATAAAACTCATTTCATCCTTCCTCTATTTAAACACACTTTTATAAAATATAACTAAAACTCCCAAAAACCCAAGCCTTATTTTTATGAATTTTTATATCATTTATATTTCATCTTCAAGACTCAATACTTACTCAAGATCTTTCAATCTAGGACACGCACGTTAAACCGTAGGGCTCGCTTACTTGAGTGTTTATTCTAAGTTTATTCATCAACGCCACTTTTTTTCCAAGTGAGTAATTTCATCCCTGTTTTCTCTTCTACACTTTGGGGGTAGCAAGCATACTTACTTAACCGAAAATGATTTAACACTTAGATCCTCAACCCACAACCTCTAGGTTATGTGTACTTAGAATAATTGTCCAATTGTATGTTATATACCTCATATGATTATTTGCTACATGTTTATTGCTTTTGATCGGTTAGCCTCATCCTCATCCTCAATAAGTATGATCATACGCTCCTCCTTGTAATATGGTAGTTTTATCTATTAGAAAAGAGCCTCATTTACTTATGATTTATATACCTCAATTGTCGCTTTTATTTACGGTTTCACATATTTGAGTTGTG
Source organism: Flaveria linearis (assembly GCA_024085815.1). NCBI lineage: Eukaryota > Viridiplantae > Streptophyta > Magnoliopsida > Asterales > Asteraceae > Flaveria > Flaveria linearis. Next base: position 63,072,357 of record CM044012.1, read on the forward strand.
GATTTTTGCCTTATATTATATTTATAAAGTCATGGAATTGCTCACCAACATACATGTTGACAAAATATATTTTATGCAATGCTACAGGTTTGATTGTCGGTTGATTGAAGATTTAAAGACGTTACTATATTTTGGACCGTTAGGTTATTAGTTAAGAACTATTTATTTTCTTGTATTTGTAAGAACATGTTGTGAAATGAATGAGTTGATTAAATATTGTCACTTTAATAGTGTCGTGTGCATTTGAACAATCATAGTTGCGCCCCGGCATGTTCCGCCGCTTTGGTCGGGGTGTAACAGATTTGTATCAGAGCCATGACTATAGCATAGGTGGTTAGACGTAATGACCTATTATAGTTTATGCTTTAGGGTCCCAAAACGTGTTGTCTATACGTGTTACTTATTTGTTTCATTTACCCTCATGTACACGCACACACTCATTGAAATCGAAGGTATTCTTACCTTACCTCGAAAAAAATAAAAATAAATTATGGATCTCAAAAAATTTGAGTTTGGGTCCCAATTTTTCGATATTTCTCATCTCCTTAAAGCGTGACAATATAACGGGTTTGTACTAACTGGGAGAGGGAAATGCCTAGATGTGAACTTTTGGCAAAACGATTCCGAGAATCAAAGGTGATTTACTTACCTGGAAGGTTTAAGTCAAGGTGTTTGACCTTATAGGTCAAAGCAAATGCGCGTTATACGGGTTGCTAACTTTACACAGTCACCGTAACCGTTCCGGTTACTTCCATTAATATTTTTGGATTGAAATATGAAAGCCACGGTGATACGTGGACTAGTGTTTTGATCCCTCCCTCGATTTCATTTTGTTTTAAGTTGAATAATGAAAGCCAAGGTGATACGTGAGCTAGTGTTTTTGACTTGTCATTTTATCCCATTATTATGATCTTGGTTGAAACATGAAAGACGCGGTGATTCGCGCAACGTTTCGACTCCCCGCATTACCTTGTTTTTCTCTAAGATTACTGTCGGGACAACAAGTCATGGTGATTCATGCATGTATTTCTCGCCTCAAATCTTAATGTTTTAAATTTCAAATATTTTTTTTCATGATTATAAGGTTCACAAAATATTTCACCACAATCTCATATTTACATTAATCACCATCATATTTGCACTAGTTACCCAAAATCTCACATTGTCTCACTTTTATCATTTTTAGAATGCCTCCCCTTCATCGCCAAGCTCGTCAAGCACGTCGAACTCGTCGCCCCAAGAACTCCGACCTTAAGATAGCCGAATTGGTTACAACTCAAATGGCCGTTGTACTCCCCACCCTTGTTGCTCAAATTCAAGCTATCTAACCGCAACCTGTTGCTACTCAAGCCACACCCTCTTATGCTACATTTACTTACAAACAGTTTACGAGCGCCAATCCACCAAAATTTGTGGGTGAGGAGTGTGCTACCATGCTCCTTCAGTGGTTTGAACGCATGGAAAGCGTGTTCTTGCATTGTGAATGCCCAGAGGCCAAGCGAACCACTTTCGCATCAAGTGTGTTCGAGCTAACCGCCCTAACGTGGTGGAATAGCATCATGAATGCCAAGGGAGCGGAAGTCGCTATGACTCTCCCTTGGGATGAACTGAAGGACATTATGCTTAAAAAGTTTTGCCCCAAGCATGAAATTCAAAAGTTGGAGGCTGAATTTTGGGATCTTAAACAAGATAGCGGTAACAACTCCGCTTACTCAAACCGCTTCCATGAGCTTAGCCTTCTAGTCCCCATTTGGTTACCCCACTCGAGAGGGCAATCGACAAGTACGTTTTGGGTTTACCAATGCAAATCCGAGATTCCGTCATAAGTAGCAAGCCACAAACGCTCAATGATGCGATCACTCTTGCCGCCGCCCTTTCGGAGAACCATGTCAAATCAGGGACTTTATTCCGAAAGGATTCCAAGAAACCAAATGTCAAGGCCACCACCGATCCATCTCCAAGCTCCAAAGTTGAATCCCAACCCTAATCCATCAAGTACTCCAACTCATCTCACCACTCTAAGAAGAAGCATAAACCAAACCATCGAAACTTTGCTGTCACTCACCAAACTCAACCCCAATCTTAATCTCAAGCTGTTCAAAATCAAAAACCTTACACCGGCCCCCATCCTTTGTGCAACACTTGCCAACACCACCACTCATCTTACTCTGCTTGTCGCCAATGCTCAAATTACAATCGTTTCGGTCACCTTAGCAATGTGTGTCATGAAGCCTCCCGTGGACAAACCACTCTACCAAGGTTTGTTCTGCATAATCCTCAAAACCGACCCATGCCTCTTGCTCAAACTCCTCCTCAACCGAGAGCTTGTTTCAATTATGGAGACCCGAATCACTTCCGCAATGCTTGTCCCCAACTCACTTTCGTAAATCAAGCCCAAATCATGGCCACACCTTACTACATAACTCAAGCCTACCAATTACAAACCTACCAACCTCAAGTCCCACAACTTATTGCTCATCTGGTTCAACCACTCCAAGCCATTCAAGCTCCTCCTCCCCCCCTCGCAAGCTCCGAAAGTTACCCACGGCAACCAAGGGCGTGCTTTTATGATGAATGTTAACCAAGCCCAAATTGCCAACGACGTGGTGAACGGTATGTTTTTAGTTAATGGGCATTTAGCTTCAATTTTATTCGATACCGGAGCTGATAGGAGTTTTATTTCGTTTAAATTTGAGTCAACCCTTGTTGTACCCCGTACTAAAGTTTCTCGACCTTTTTCTGTCGAAGTCGCCAATGGTAGCTCTATCACTATCGAATCGGTCATCCGCGATTGCATTCTCACTCTTTGCAAGTGTAAATTCTCGATTGACCTCATCCCGATGCAAATGGGAAGTTTCGACATCATAGTAGGCATGGATTGGTTAGCCTTGCATCATGCTGAAGTTGTTTGCTATGACAAGTTTATTCGAATTCCACTTGCCAATGGTAAAACTCTCAAAATCTTTGGCAAAAAGCCTCCCAAAAAGCTAAACCTCATGTCGTGCTCTCAATCTCAAAAGTACGTGCGCCAAAAGTACGTTCCATTCCTAGCTCAAGCGGTAGCAAAAGACCCCGAAGAAAGAAAAATTCAAGACATTCCCGTTGTTTGTGATTTTCCTGACGTTTTTCCCGATGACGTCTCCGGTCTTCCACCCATCCGTCCCGTCGAATTCCGAATCGACCTTGTGCCCGGAGCAACTCCCGTAGCTAAGGCTCCCTATCGTTTAGCTCCTTCATAAATGCAAGAATTATCAAACCAACTCCAAGAACTCTCCAATAAGGGTTTTATCCGTCCAAGCTCATCTCCTTGGGGTGCACCCGTTCTCTTCGTGAAAAAGAAAGATGGGTCGTTTCGCATGTGTATCGACTACCGTGAGCTCAATAAACTCACCATAAAAAATCGTTACCCTTTGCCTCGAATCGAAGACCACTCGATCAACTCCAAGGTGCAACTTGCTTCTCCAAAATCGATCTTCGATCGGGTTATCATCAATTGCGTGTTCACGAAGATGACATTCCCAAAACTGCTTTTTGTATGCGGTATGGACATTACGAGTTCTGGTTATGCCATTTGGATTAACCAATGCACCCGCGGTATTCATGGACCTCATGAACCGCGTTTGCAAACCATTTTTGGATAAATTCGTTATTGTCTTTATTGACGACATCCTCATCTTTTCTAAAACCGAAGCCGAGCATGAGCATCATTTACATTCCATTCTCGATCTCCTAAGAAAAGAACAACTTTATGCCAAATTTTGAAAATGTGAATTTTGGCTAAAGGAAGTTCAATTTTTGGGTCACATCGTTAACGATAAAGTTATTCATGTTGATCCCGGTAAAATTGAGGTCGTAAAAGATTGGAAGACTCCATCCACACCTACCGAAGTTCGATCCTTCCTTGGTTTGGCCGGGTATTATCGACGTTTCATTCTAAACTTCTCCAAAATTTCGTTACCCCTCACCGCATTAACTCATAAGGGAAAATCTTACGAATTGGGACCGAAACAAGAAGAAGCTTTCCAAACTCTAAAGCATATGATTTGCAATGCTCCTATCTTAGCCCTCCCTGAAGGAAACGACGATTTTATGGTATTTTGCGATGCATCCATCCAAGGTCTCAGTTGCGTTCTCATGCAACGAGGTCAAGTTATCACTTATGCCTCAAGATAACTTAAAGTTCACGAGAAAAATTACACAACTCACGATCTCGAACTTGGTGCCGTCATTTTCGCTTTAAAAATCTGGAGACACTATCTTTATGGTACAAAATGTGTAGTATTCACCGATCATAAAAGTCTTCAACACATTTTCGACCAAAAAGATCTCAACATGAGACAACGGCGATGGGCCGAACTACTTAGTGACTACGATTGCGAAATTCGCTACCATCCCGGTAAAGCGAATGTCGTGGCCGATGCCCTTAGTTGAAAAGTTAATGTCAAATCCATTCTGCTTCATAGCATTATCATCCAAACCGATCTTCAAAACCGCATCTATCGAGCCCATGCACCTCCGTTGATGAAGGTAACATGTACGATGAAATGTCGTGTGGAGCCGAACTTCAACTCGAAACCAAACCCGATGGCTTACTTTACTTTCTCAATCATTTATGGGTTCCCAATCGTGACGAACTTCGTACTTTCATTCTTGACGAGGCTCATAAGTCACGTTATTCTGTGCATCCCGGTGCGGATAAAATGTACTTCGATATTCGTTCTATTTATTGGTGGCCCTGTATGAAAAAGGATGTGGCACTTTACGTTTCAAAATGTCTTACATGCTCAAAGGTTAAAGCCGAGCATCAAAAACCTTTCGGTTTACTCGAGCAACCCCCGATTCCTGTTTGGAAATGGGAAGACATTGCCATGGATTTCATCACTAAGCTTCCAAATACCCGAAACCAAAATGATAGTATTTGGGTAATCATCGATTCGATTGACCAAATCGGCTCACTTCATTCCGATCCGAGAAAAGTACTCTGTGGAAAAACTAGCTCAAATCTATGTCCGAGAAATCGTGTGCCGCCATGGTGTACCAGTGACCATCATCTCCGATTGTGGTGCTCGTTTCACGTCTCATTTTTGGAAATCACTTCAAAATGCTTTGGGAACTCGCCTTGATCTTAGTACCGCTTATCACCCTCAAACCAATGGCCAATTCGAGCGTACAATACAAACCCTTGAGGATATGCTTCGATCATGCGTACTCGACTTTGGTGGAAATTGGGACTCTCATATTCCACTTATTGAGTTCTCCTACAACAATAGTTTCCATTCTAGCATTGGTATGGCTCCATTTGAAGCTCTTTATGGTCGCAAGTGTCGTTCTCCGATTTGTTGGAACGAGATTGGGGAAACTCAAATCACCAGTCCTGAGATGGTTCAAGACACTACCGATCGTATCGATCAAATCCGCAAGAATCTACTCGCCGCTAGAAGTCGTCAAAAGAGTTTTGCCGATAAACGACGAAAGCCTCTAGAATTTCACGTCGACGACCTTGTCCTTCTTAAAGTATCTCCTTGGAAGGGGGTAGTCCGTTTTGGAAATAAAGAAAAACTAGCTCCTCGTTTCGTAGGCCCATTCAAGATCCTCGAAAGGATTGGAAAAGTGGCTTATAGACTCGATTTACCGAAAGAACTTTCCGGTGTTCATCCTACCTTTCATGTCTCAAACCTCAAGAAATGCTTAGCCGAGGGTAATCTCCATATACCACTCGACGAAGTACATATCGATGAGACAATGCAATTTGTTGAAAGACCCGTAGAAATTATGGATCGCAACGAGAAACGAACCAAACGAAGCCGTATTCGGTTAGTGAAAGTTCGCTGGGAATCAAGACGTGGTGCCGAATTTACTTGGGAAAGAGAAGACGCCATGAAGGAAAAGTATCCGCATCTCTTCGTCATAACTTCTTCCTAATTTCGGGATGAAATTTTCAAAAGTAGGGAATACTGTGACATTCGTCATTTTCGACTAGCTTTGTGTTTGTTATTCTGTATTGTAAACCCGGCCCGTTTTGGTCTTCGGTTCTTTGGATATTAATAAAATGATGTATTTTATGTTGTAACCATGTTTCATACTTGTCATGGCGTAACCCACAGTTCGTTTCAACAAAATCAGTTTTTTAACGTTTTCGGTTCGTTTTCGTTTAAGGCCCGGACTCGTATTTTAACCATCCAAACCAACCAAGACCTAACCTATAATTATTCTAGAACCCTCCAAACATGTTCTTATACCTGGTCATAATTTGTTTTGTAAGGCCCCCAATCCGGAAACCTCACAAATTGGCCATTTTGCATAAAACCTTATTTTTAGTTCAAAACCGACAAGTGTTATTTATTAAAGCAGCGGAACTATAACAATGTTAATTATATAAACAAAAACTAAAGCACCAACTTAGAGTCAAACCCGAATTTGTACTAGAAGTTCTTTATTTACAAATCATTGTCTTAGCAAAATTTACTCTTTTATTTTTACACAAAACATAAAAGTTAGTTGAATCTTTACAGGATGCCAGTCTTCACCCTCCAAGTAGCTCCTAATCATGTCTTGCCCTAACACTTGATTTACCTGCCAAAACAATCTAACATACATACAAAAGTCAGCTTCGCTGAGTGAGTTCTAGTTTTATATAAATAAGAAAAATATAATCTTTTATCCTTTCATATAATGAACACGCATACATCATACTACAAACATTACTTGCATCACGTTAGGCACGTTCATTATCTTTCATTCTTTCATTACGTTTCACTTCATCATAGGCGAGATTTGCACAAAGCAAGATCTCCATGTTGATTGACAACAAATGTCAATCCCCGTCGGTACACGTTATCCATGGTCGCTACCCCCGACGGTTGATCGATCCCCGTCGGTACACATCTTCACGGTAGCTTCCCCCGACAGTTGATCCACACTGCTAGGCACATAGCCCGCTCATGAATACGGATCCATCATCATACATCAGACTCACATAAGTGAAGTCTATCATAGTGCTAGCAAGACTTTTCATCATCAAACGGGCCCGGGGGTAACATTTGTTAAGTTCCATTTCTCATTAGTATCATCTTTCACTTAATACATATAATACTTAGCTTATTAAGTGCACACATACCAAGTACTAGTCATCATAACGCGTAACCGTATCTATTTAATTGTCACATTTTTCTTTAGATCATTCTGTCTATAGGCAATAAATATACGTAATTCACAGTTATTACTTTATCAAATCATATAACGAATTATTTAAAAATAATCTTAATTATAAATCATATGGTATGTATGTCAGCCCCAAAACAGTAAAGCATGTATAAAAGAGGGGGATCTAGAACTCACCAGGATCGTTGAATGTCCATAGTCGTCATCTACTTAAATTCTCAAGTAATGTCATCATCAATATCGAGTCGCCATCTTTTGCAACGAAACCCTAACCATCATCCTAGGATCATCATCATCATAACATCCTCATCCTCTTTCAAATACATCATCACCCTAAACTTATCTACCACTAACTACTAAAGTCCCTATCATCATAGCTAACCAATAATGTGCACATCATGTTATCATCAAGGATTATCATGACCATCATATTCGAAAAAACCTTTACCATTTGTATGCTAAGCCATCATCAACATCATCATCATATAACATCATCATCATCATCATTCATACACCACTTTTGCACTACAACCATCCTTACTGTGAAGATACCATTTTCATATTCGAACTCCATCTTCATCTTATTGAAACTATATCATAATGAACATTACCACTACCTAAGAGCTATTAACATCATCATTAATGTGTCAACATAATCTAAACATCCTTACCATCACCAGACATCATCATCTTCACCATCCTTATGATAGTCCACACAATAATATCACCCAAAACATCCTTATAAATGTTACCATCATGAAGACCATAAGCCATACCACCATATATACATCATACCATCAATCTTTTCTTTTTCATAAAACTACCAACAAATACCAATTTACCTTTGTGGAGAAATCACCATCCGAGCATCATCAAAATCGCACCAACCATCGAATCAACATACCACCAAGACCATAACCTAAACTAGACCCACCACAGCCGCATTATCATCTCGAATAACAGCAACAACAACGACAGACAAAATCACAGCCAATGTTCACCACAACCGACAACAACACAAACACAATCACAGATTACCTCACCATCCGCAGCCCTCACCACCATCAGCCGGGTGTTGTGGTTGTTTTTCTATCGTGAACCGCCACAGTCACCATCACAGCCATCGACAACCATCACCATCATAACCTAGCCGAGAGTTGTGGTGGTCTCCGACCACGAACCACAACCACCACAACCACCACAATCAACACCAACAACCACAGCCGACATCACCACCAAACACCTCCAAAATCACCACTTGCCATTACCGCTGCATTATCACCGTAGCACCAACCCAACCGACAACCTAAACCATGATAACCACCGCCATTACTGCTTCCACCATGAACACCCCATCCACAGCCTACACTGCCGCGACCACCATCACCGCGACTTTGTCTCCGCGGCACCACCCATAGCCACCATCGTGAGCCGACGGGGCTTATCAGGGGGGGCCTGTCGTGAGCTTCAAATCGGAGAAAAGGGAAGAAAGGGGGTCACCATCATCACTAAATCATCATCATCCTTGAACCTCCTGCTCCAACCGATCTTCATCGTAATACCACCGTCGCCCTGCACAGAACCAGGGGGAGGGGTTCGACAGGGGTTGGGATGCAGCTGCCGAGAGGGGGGGAGGTGTGATGTTGGTTCTCTGATCATCGCCTTGGCCAGACAGGCTGCCGGAGCTCTGACCGTAGCCACGAAGGTCGCCGGAGAGGGAAATGGGGAGAGGTTCGCTCGGTGGGGAGGGGGAGAAGAGGGTGAGCGACTGATTTTGGGGAAGAAGGGGGGGGCTTAGGGTTTATTTTATGTTTTCTGAAATTGTCAATTTTGGTCCCTCAACCTTACAAATATTTGATTTTAACCCTCAACATATAAAATCAATCTTATCTCTTGAAGTTTGAGTCCTTAATATTGCTAGCGTTATTATTTGCTAATTAGGTATACATCCAACGGAAATTTGGGGCGTTACAAGTCCATCCCCCTTATTTAGGTTTCGTCCTCGAAACCTGTTGGTCCTTACACAACGTGGGGTAATACTTCCTCAATCACCATAGATTCTCATGTTGCTTCTAAACATGTTCCACACACACCAATAAGGTATGATCTTCTTTAGCCGCCAACACATAGCCTTTGCAACCTTCAAACGTCCTAACACACTCCTCTTATGGATCAATTTCATTAATGCAAGCATTATGACTACGAACCCTAATTCACGAGTAATTATAATATCATCTTGTATTTAACCTTGTGAACAACATAACCATTGTTCTGCCATGTTGTATTGAATATATATATACATATATATATATATACTTAGTCAGATCTTTGTATGGAACACATGGTTCTAGGTTTTCGACACTTACTGATAACATTATCACCAAGGCTCATGTTAACCTTCCTTATTTAGTTCATGTTCACACTTATTAACTAACTTCTTACTCAGACTTGGTGTCATTTCTTGTGAACCTTACCAAGGGCAAGATTATCTTCAAGAAGTACTGAACAAACTGTATGCAGTAATCCGTCACTTTCGTAAGCTACAGATTTCTAACATCATCCTTGGGGAACTTTTTACATTACTGCTTCAATTTTATCAATTCTATCATGATTTCAAGAATTATACTTCACATGACTAGTACATTCACTCTAGGAATGTTGCTCATAAATTATCTTCCATCTTGTCCTTGACACCTCGCTGATGTGACATGAATGGACTCCCTTACCCTTGGAGTTGATGAGTATGTCCTCTATAATCACTATCACTAACCCATTGAACATCGATCAGTAACCCTATTCATTTAATCCATAAATACTGCAAGGAAACTCATAGCATCCAAACCGTGACTGAAATGTTATCTTTAGGGTGTCATGCTCTTCAACCTGTAGCTGTTGATGATCCAACCTACTGTCGATCCATGAAAACCAACTTGCCTCTCGCAAATGGTGGAATGGTTTGTCAACTCAAGGTCATAGTTGCTTACCGTTCATCATCAGCTTATTCAGCCATCTGCGGTCCTCACACGTCTACCTTCTTCGATCTTCCTTTGTGATAACACCGAAGTATTATCTAGACGAATTAATCAATCTGACCCTTTATCAAGGATGTCTTAAAGCTATATCATTAACTCTTTCATTCCTGACAAAACCATCGGTACGGTGACATAACTACGAGCTGAGCCCTAGATGACAAGTTGATCTCAAACTCTTTCTTCTAACTCCGAGAAGGTCCTCCGGGGTCACATTAGGAAGGCACGCTCTATAGCTACGTCCGTCAACTTTAAGACTTCGCCCTTAGCATCTTTTATTTACATAGGATATGCTCCTCAACCTTGTTTCATAAGCTTTTCTATCTCATTATTAGGATCATCCCTGAAATCATGCAAATCCTATTTATCATAAGTCATGACCATACTTCTATCATGTACGAACCAACGGGTCATATTTCCATGTTGTGCAGTATCAGTCCCGTATGCAGCTAGTCGATTCATATCCAAGACCATATTACGTCCAATTAGGGTAGTAACATGCAATCCAGAAGAAGGCCCTAACTTTCCATTACTATTTACAGTCATTTACAGACACTTCTATCCAAATAGCTTTACTAAAGGTAGTTCTTACATTATCACTTTACCTTCTTAAAACATCTCATCAATCATTTAAGCTACCTACAAGATTCGGACTACTAACGTTATCGTTCAAGGCAATGGTCCAGATCATGACGAGTATTGTAAGTTTTCATCTCTATCAGTAATTCCTTGCTGAAACACCATGCAAAGAAATACTCGTCTGAAGAAACCTATTCCCCTGGAGATCTTGTAACTTAAACTGTTAATTCTTCTCACTTGTGAGTTAGCCCATGGGTACCATACTTCTGAATTCCTGGTTACGAAGTCTAGAACTTTATTATATGTTTTTACTGGTATCGCTGTCAAGTCTCTAATGGTCTTATCGGGGAATCACACACCTCGTACACATCTGTCAACTTTCCACTTCCTATAAGATTCAGAATGTCAATATGGTCTGTCAAGGCAAGTTCAGATCATGACAAGTTTCGTAAGTTTTTAATAACAGTGGCCAGTTGTGATTAACTACTTACAGAACTTCTCATGTCCTAAACTCTCCTATCCTGAACCACGCTAACACTCGAACCTACTATCGCTATTCTATGCACGTATAGATCACATAAATTCAAGTAAGCACAACAATTAACGTTATCATACCATATCCTTGATTCTAACTTATGTAACAAGGCACTACCTATCAGAATAGCATTTACAAGATGTTTCGTTACCTCTTGGCATGGAGCTTCTTGGACTGGCATCCTTTCATTTGGTCCCATTTTCTGTTTAAGTTTAGGTTTATAAAATAGTTTTCCCTAAATCCCTTAAACGTTGGCTCTGATACCAACTTGTAAGGCCCCGAATCCGGAAACCTCACAAATTGGCCATTTTGCATAAAACCTTATTTTTAGTTCAAAACCGACAAGTGTTATTTATTAAAGCAGCGGAACTATAACAATGTTAATTATATAAACAAAAACTAAAGCACCAACTTAGAGTCAAACCCGAATTTGTACTAGAAGTTCTTTATTTACAAATCATTGTCTTAACAAAATTTACTCTTTTATTTTTACACAAAACATAAAAGTTATTGAATCTTTACAGGATGCCAGTCTTCACCCTCCAAGTAGCTCCTAATCAGGTCTTGCCCTAACACTTGATTTACCTGCTAAAACAATCTAACATACATACAAAAGTCAGCTTCGCTGAGTGAGTTCTAGTTTTATATAAATAAGAAAAATATAACCTTTTATCCTTTCATATAATGAACACGCATACATCATACTACAAACATTACTTGCATCACGTTAGGCACGTTCATTATCTTTCATTCTTTCATTACGTTTCACTTCATCATAGGCGAGATTTGCACAAAGCAAGATCTCCATGTTGATTGACAACAAATGTCAATCCCCGTCGGTACACGTTATCCATGGTCGCTACCCCCGACGGTTGATCGATCCCCGTCGGTACACATCTTCACGGTAGCTTCCCCCGACAGTTGATCCACACTGCTAGGCACATAGCCCGCTCATGAATACGGATCCATCATCATACATCAGACTCACATAAGTGAAGTCTATCATAGTGCTAGCAAGACTTTTCATCATCAAACGGGCCCGGGGGTAACATTTGTTAAGTTCCACTTCTCATTAATATCATCTTTCACTTAATACATATAATACTTAGCTTATTAAGTGCACACATACCAAGTACTAGTCATCATAACGCGTAACCGTATCTATTTAATTGTCACATTTTTCTTTAGATCATTCTGTCTATAGGCAATAAATATACGTAATTCACAGTTATTACTTTATCAAATCATATAACGAATTATTTAAAAATAATCTTAATTATAAATCATATGGTATGTATGTCAGCCCCAAAACAGTAAAGCATGTATAAAAGAGGGGGATCTAGAACTCACCAGGATCGTTGAATGTCCATAGTCGTCATCTACTTAAATTCTCAAGTAATGTCATCATCAATATCGAGTCGCCATATTTTGCAACGAAACCCTAACCATCATCCTAGGATCATCATCATCATAACATCCTCATCCTCTTTCAAATACATCATCACCCTAAACTTATCTACCACTAACTACTAAAGTCCCTATCATCATAGCTAACCAATAATGTGCACATCATGTTATCATCAAGGATTATCATGACCATCATATTCGGGAAAACCTTTACCATTTGTATGCTAAGCCATCATCAACATCATCATCATATAACATCATCATCATCATCATTCATACACCACTTTTGCACTACAACCATCCTTACTGTGAAGATACCATTTTCATATTCAAACTCCATCTTCATCTTATTGAAACTATATCATAATGAACATTACCACTACCTAAGAGCTATTAACATCATCATTAATGTGTCAACATAATCTAAACATCCTTACCATCACCAGACATCATCATCTTCACCATCCTTATGATAGTCCACACAATAATATCACCCAAAACATCCTTATAAATGTTACCATCATGAAGACCATAAGCCATACCACCATATATACATCATACCATCAATCTTTTCTTTTTCATAAAACTACCAACAAATACCAATTTACCTTTGTGGAGAAATCACCATCCGAGCATCATCAAAATCGCACCAACCATCGAATCAACATACCACCAAGACCATAACCTAAACTAGACCCACCACAGCCGCATTATCATCTCGAATAACAGCAACAACAATGACAGACAAAATCACAGCCAATGTTCACCACAACTGACAACAACACAAACACAATCACAGATTACCTCACCATCCGCAGCCCTCACCACCATCAGCCGGGTGTTGTGGTTGTTTTTCTATCGTGAACCGCCACAGTCACCATCACAGCCATCGACAACCATCACCATCATAACCTAGCCGAGAGTTGTGGTGGTCTCCGACCACGAACCACAACCACCACAACCACCACAATCAACACCAACAACCACAGTCGACATCACCACCAAACACCTCCAAAATCACCACTTGCCATTACCGCTGCATTATCACCGTAGCACCAACCCAACCGACAACCTAAACCATGATAACCACCGCCATTACTGCTTCCACCATGAACACCCCATCCACAGCCTACACTGCCGCGACCACCATCACCGCGACTTTGTCTCCGCGGCACCACCCATAGCCACCATCGTGAGCCGACGGGGCTTATCCGGGGGGCCTGTCGTGAGCTTCAAATCGGAGAAAAGGGAAGAAAGGGGGTCACCATCATCACTAAATCATCATCATCCTTGTACCTCCTGCTCCAACCGATCTTCATCGTAATACCACCGTCGCCCTGCACAGAACCAGGGGGAGGGGTTCGACAGGGGTTGGGATGCAGCTGCCGAGAGGGGGGAGGTGTGATGTTGGTTCTCTGATCATCGCCTTGGCCGGACAGGCTGCCGGAGCTCTGACCGTAGCCACGAAGGTCGCAGGAGAGGGAAATGGGGAGAGGTTCGCTCGGTGGGGAGGGGGAGAAGAGGGTGAGCGACTGATTTTGGGGAAGAAGGGGGGCTTAGGGTTTATTTTATGTTTTCTGAAATTGTCAATTTTGGTCCCTCAACCTTACAAATATTTGATTTTAACCCTCAACATATAAAATCAATCTTATCTCTTGAAGTTTGAGTCCTTAATATTGCTAGCGTTATTATTTGCTAATTAGGTATACATCCAACGGAAATTTGGGGCGTTACAAGTCCATCCCCCTTATTTAGGTTTCGTCCTCGAAACCTGTTGGTCCTTACACAACGTGGGGTAATACTTCCTCAATCACCATAGATTCTCATGTTGCTTCTAAACATGTTCCACACACACCATATAAGGTATGATCTTCTTTAGCCGCCAACACATAGCCTTTGCAACCTTCAAACGTCCTAACACACTCCTCTTATGGATCAATTTCATTAATGCAAGCATTATGACTACGAACCCTAATTCACGAGTAATTATAATATCATCTTGTATTTAACCTTGTGAACAACATAACCATTGTTCTGCCATGTTGTATTGAATATATATATACATATATATATATATATATATATACTTAGTCAGATCTTTGTATGGAACACATGGTTCTAGGTTTTCGACACTTACTGATAACATTATCACCAAGGCTCATGTTAACCTTCCTTATTTAGTTCATGTTCACACTTATTAACTAACTTCTTACTCAGACTTGGTGTCATTTCTTGTGAACCTTACCAAGGGCAAGATTATCTTCAAGAAGTACTGAACAAACTGTATGCAGTAATCCGTCACTTCCGTAAGCTACAGATTTCTAACATCATCCTTGGGGAACTTTTTACATTACTGCTTCAATTTTATCAATTCTATCATGATTTCAAGAATTATACTTCACATGACTAGTACATTCACTCTAGGAATGTTGCTCATAAATTATCTTCCATCTTGTCCTTGACACCTCGCTGATGTGACATGAATGGACTCCCTTACCCTTGGAGTTGATGAGTATGTCCTCTATAATCACTATCACTAACCCATTGAACATCGATCAGTAACCCTATTCATTTAATCCATAAATACTGCAAGGAAACTCATAGCATCCAAACCGTGACTGAAATGTTATCTTTAGGGTGTCATGCTCTTCAACCTGTAGCTGTTGATGATCCAACCTACTGTCGATCCGTGAAAACCAACTTGCCTCTCGCAAATGGTGGAATGGTTTGTCAACTCAAGGTCATAGTTGCTTACCGTTCATCATCAGCTTATTCAGCCATCTGCGGTCCTCACACGTCTACCTTCTTCGATCTTCCTTTGTGATAACACCGAAGTATTATCTAGACGAATTAATCAATCTGACCCTTTATCAAGGATGTCTTAAAGCTATATCATTAACTCTTTCATTCCTGATAAAACCATCGGTACGGTGACATAACTACGAGCTGAGCCCTAGATGACAAGTTGATCTCAAACTCTTTCTTCTAACTCCGAGAAGGTCCTCCGGGGTCACATTAGGAAGGCACGCTCTATAGCTACGTCCGTCAACTTTAAGACTTCGCCCTTAGCATCTTTTATTTACATAGGATATGCTCCTCAACCTTGTTTCATAAGCTTTTCTATCTCATTATTAGGATCATCCCTGAAATCATGCAAATCCTATTTATCATAAGTCATGACCATACTTCTATCATGTACGAACCAACGGGTCATATTTCCATGTTGTGCAGTATCAGTCCCGTATGTAGCTAGTCGATTCATATCCAAGACCATATTACGTCCAATTAGGGTAGTAACATGCAATCCAGAAGAAGGCCCTAACTTTCCATTACTATTTACAGTCATTTACAGACACTTCTATCCAAATAGCTTTACTAAAGGTAGTTCTTACATTATCACTTTATCTTCTTAAAACATCTCATCAATCATTTAAGCTACCTACAAGATTCGGACTACTAACGTTATCGTTCAAGGCAATGGTCCAGATCATGACGAGTATTGTAAGTTTTCATCTCTATCAGTAATTCCTTGCTGAAACACCATGCAAAGAAATACTCGTCTGAAGAAACCTATTCCCCTGGAGATCTTGTAACTTAAACTGTTAATTCTTCTCACTTGTGAGTTAGCCCATGGGTACCATACTTCTGAATTCCTGGTTACGAAGTCTAGAACTTTATTATATGTTTTTACTGGTATCGCTGTCAAGTCTCTAATGGTCTTATCGGGGAATCACACACCTCGTACACATCTGTCAACTTTCCACTTCCTATAAGATTCAGAATGTCAATATGGTCTGTCAAGGCAAGTTCAGATCATGACAAGTTTCGTAAGTTTTTAATAACAGTGGCCAGTTGTGATTAACTACTTACAGAACTTCTCATGTCCTAAACTCTCCTATCCTGAACCACGCTAACACTCGAACCTACTATCGCTATTCTATGCACGTATAGATCACATAAATTCAAGTAAGCACAACAATTAACGTTATCATACCATATCCTTGATTCTAACTTATGTAACAAGGCACTACCTATCAGAATAGCATTTACAAGATATTCCGTTACCTCTTGGCATGGAGCTTCTTGGACTGGCATCCTTTCATTTGGTCCCATTTTCTGTTTAAGTTTAGGTTTATAAAATAGTTTTCCCTAAATCCCTTAAACGTTGACTCTGATACCAACTTGTAAGGCCCCGAATCCGGAAACCTCACAAATTGGCCATTTTGCATAAAACCTTATTTTTAGTTCAAAACCGACAAGTGTTATTTATTAAAGCAGCGGAACTATAACAATGTTAATTATATAAACAAAAACTAAAGCACCAACTTAGAGTCAAACCCGAATTTGTACTAGAAGTTCTTTATTTACAAATCATTGTCTTAACAAAATTTACTCTTTTATTTTTACACAAAACATAAAAGTTATTGAATCTTTACAGGATGCCAGTCTTCACCCTCCAAGTAGCTCCTAATCAGGTCTTGCCCTAACACTTGATTTACCTGCCAAAACAATCTAACATACATACAAAAGTCAGCTTCGCTGAGTGAGTTCTAGTTTTATATAAATAAGAAAAATATAACCTTTTATCCTTTCATATAATGAACACGCATACATCATACTACAAACATTACTTGCATCACGTTAGGCACGTTCATTATCTTTCATTCTTTCATTACGTTTCACTTCATCATAGGCGAGATTTGCACAAAGCAAGATCTCCATGTTGATTGACAACAAATGTCAATCCCCGTCGGTACACGTTATCCATGGTCGCTACCCCCGATGGTTGATCGATCCCCTTCGGTACACATCTTCACGGTAGCTTCCCCCGACAGTTGATCCACACTGCTAGGCACATAGCCCGCTCATGAATACGGATCCATCATCATACATCAGACTCACATAAGTGAAGTCTATCATAGTGCTTGCAAGACTTTTCATCATCAAACGAGCCCGGGGGTAACATTTGTTAAGTTCCACTTCTCATTAGTATCATCTTTCACTTAATACATATAATACTTAGCTTATTAAGTGCACACATACCAAGTACTAGTCATCATAACGTGTAACCGTATCTATTTAATTGTCACATTTTTCTTTAGATCATTCTGTCTATAGGCAATAAATATACGTAATTCACAGTTATTACTTTATCAAATCATATAACGAATTATTTAAAAATAATCTTAATTATAAATCATATGGTATGTATGTCAGCCCCAAAACAGTAAAGCATGTATAAAAGAGGGGGATCTAGAACTCACCAGGATCGTTGAATGTCCATAGTCGTCATCTACTTAAATTCTCAAGTAATGTCATCATCAATATCGAGTCGCCATCTTTTGCAACGAAACCCTAACCATCATCCTAGGATCATCATCATCATAACATCCTCATCCTCTTTCAAATACATCATCACCCTAAACTTATCTACCACTAACTACTAAAGTCCCTATCATCATAGCTAACCAATAATGTGCACATCATGTTATCATCAAGGATTATCATGACCATCATATTCGGGAAAACCTTTACCATTTGTATGCTAAGCCATCATCAACATCATCATCATATAACATCATCATCATCATTCATACACCACTTTTGCACTACAACCATCCTTACTGTGAAGATACCATTTTCATATTCAAACTCCATCTTCATCTTATTGAAACTATATCATAATGAACATTACCACTACCTAAGAGCTATTAACATCATCAATAATGTGTCAACATAATCTAAACATCCTTACCATCACCAGACATCATCATCTTCACCATCCTTATGATAGTCCACACAATAATATCACCCAAAACATCCTTATAAATGTTACCATCATGAAGACCATAAGCCATACCACCATATATACATCATACCATCAATCTTTTCATTTTCATAAAACTACCGACAAATACCAATTTACCTTTGTGGAGAAATCACCATCCGAGCATCATCAACATCGCACCAACCATCGAACCAACATACCACCAAGACCATAACCTAAACTAGACCCACCACAGCCACCATTATCATCTCGAATAATAGCAACAACAACGACAGACAAAATCACAGCCAATGTTCACCACAACCGACAACAACACAAACACAATCACAGATTACCTCACCATCCGCAGCCCTCATCACCATCAGCCGGGTGTTGTGCTTGTTTTTCTATCGTGAACCGCCACAGTCACCATCACAGCCATCGACAACCATCACCATCATAACCTAGCCGAGAGTTGTGGTGGTCTCCGACCACGAACCACAACCACCACAACCACCACAATCAACACCAACAGCCACAGCCGACATCACCACCAAACACCTCCACAATCACCACTTGCCATTATCGCTGCATTATCACCGTAGCACCAACCCAACCGACAACCTAAACCATGATAACCACCAGCCATTACCGCTTCCGCCATGAACACCCCATCCACAGCCTACACCGCCGCGACCACCATCACCGCGACTTTGTCTCCGCGGCACCACCTATAGCCACCATCGTGAGCCGACGGGGCTTATCTGGGGGGGCCCTGTCGTGAGCTTCAAATCGGAAAAAGGGGAAGAAAGGGGGTCACCATCATCACTAAATCATCATCATCCTTGAACCTCCTGCTCCAACCGATCTTCATCGTAATACCACCGTCGCCCTGTACAGAACCAGGGGGAGGGGTTCGACTGGGGTTGGGATGCAGCTGCCGAGAGGGGGGGAGGTGTGAGGTTGGTTCTCTGATCATCGCCTTGGCCGGAGCAGGCTGCCGGAGCTCCGACAGTAGCCACGAAGGTCGCCGGAGAGGGAAAGGGGGAGAGGTTCGCTCGGTGGGGAGGGGGAGAAGAGGGTGAGCGACTGATTTTGGGGAAGAAGGGGGGGCTTAGGGTTTATTTTATGTTTTCTGAAATTGTCAATTTTGGTCCCTCAACCTTACAAATATTTGATTTTAACCCTCAATATATAAAATCAATCTTATCTCTTGAAGTTTGAGTCCTTAATATTGCTAGCATTATTATTTGCTAATTAGGTATACATCCAATGGAAATTTGGGGCGTTACATGTTTAAATCAAAATTAATTTTAAATAAAAGAATCAAAGTGCACCCTTTTACCCACCGGACAAACGCATTATCCATTCCCTCAAACCCTAATCCTTCCCTATAAATACCACTCATTCTCAACCATTTCACCTACACATTTTCATCATCTTCTTCTAAATTTTTGATCTTGCAAGTTGTTCTAGCTAGTTTTGCTTAAGTTTGACTTTAAAAAGTCAACGGAACCGAATCTTGCATTTCAAACCATTTCGGGTATGTGTTTTTTGATATTTTCAGTTGTTCTAAGTTATTTTATGTTTACAAATCCATTTTCATCTTTATTTAAGGCTTGTGAGCATTCAAACATATATTTATGCATTTTAGACCCGTTTGGGTCGTTTTCGGGAAGTTTACTCGCTTAACTTTCATGTTTGAGTTTAGATCTAGAACTTTTACCTTATTTATAGTTCTATGGTTTTGGACATGTGGTAACCATCCTTGGGTTCATACCGAGTCAATGACCGAACCAAATCGAACGCTCGTCTAAGCACTTTAAATAACTTTTAAGCAACCATGTTACATCAAACACTTTAGATCTGAGTTTTTTTCTTTATATTTTAGTTATTATATGGTTGATATGGAGGTGTAGAACAAATCTTGGCTTGAACCCAAGTTTCGGGTAAAAACCGAGTAAAACCGAACACCCGTTTTCACGAGTTAGTAAATGTTCAAACCACCAAAAGTTCAACCTATATTTTAGTTATTTTTTTTACTTTATATTACTCATATTACTTAATATTTTGGAAGTGTAGAACAAATCTTGGCTTGAACCCAAGTTTCGGGTAAAAATCGAGTAAAAGTCGAACTTCTCGTCTTAACGAGCTAGTCACCATTCAAACCACCAAAAATCTTTCTTAACTTTTTTTTAACTTATGTTTCACTTTATATTACTTATATTTCTAAGATTATGGTATGACGGAACCAAACTTGATTTTATACTAAAATCGGGTTTAAGCGAATTTTTTTATTAAAGTCTCAAACTCGGGTTTAAGAGAGTGTAGGTCCGATATTGATGCTTACATTAGCGGGATCGTGCACACTAGCACTAAACCAACTCCCCTATGTAAAACTTATCAAAGGTTGAGTAAGACTAAACATCAAGGACCCGGTTTCTTATAAAACTCATTTCATCCTTCCTTTATTTAAACACACTTTTATAAAATATAATTAAAACTCCCGAAAACTCAAACCTTATTTTTATGAACTTTTATATCATTTATATTTCATCTTCAAGACTCAATACTTACTCAAGATCTTTCATCTACGACACGCACGTTAAACCGTCGGGCTCGCTTACTTGAGTGTTTATTCTAAGTTTATTCATAAACGCCCAAGTGAGTAATTTCATCCCTGATTTCTTTTCTATACTTTGGGGGTACAAGCATACTTACTTAACCGAAAATGATTTAACACTTAGATCCTCAACCCACAACCTCTAGGTTATGTGTACTTAGAATAATTGTCCAATTGTATGTTATATACCTCACATGATTAATTGCTACATGTTTATTGCTTTTGATCGGTTAGCCTCATCCTCATCCTCAATAAGTATGATCATAAGCTCCTCCTTGTAATATGGTAGTTTTATCTATTAGAAAGGAGCCTCATTTACTTATGATTTATATACCTCAATTGTCGCTTTTATTTACGGTTTCACATATTTGAATTGTGGATTTTTGCCTTATATTATATTTATAAAGTCATGGAATTGCTCACTGTAACATCTCGTATTTTTGTTAACTTTGTTATGTTCTTGTAAGGACCTTTCTGTCATTCAATGAAATCTTGAGGGCTCGTTTTTGCTTGTTTCGGTGTTAACTTAAAGGTTAATAAATTAGTTTAATGAATAATAATAATAATATTAGTGCTTACAATGCTTGTTTATTATTATAAAACTTAACATTAAGTTATAATAATAAAAGTAATAATAATACAATAGTAAAAATATTCTTAATAAGTGTTAAGCTTGAAGTGAATAAATAAAATATAAGTTTTAATACGTTAAAACTTGTAATTATAAGTTTTACATAAAATGATAACATTAATAATTGCAGGGACTAAAGCTGTAAATCTTTTATAACTAAAAAAACTGAAACTTTAAAGTTAAAATGTAAACATTAAAATCACAGGGACCATTTGTGTAAATATGAAAAAAAAAACCCAAACCTCCCTTCCCTTTTAAAGTTAAAAGAAAGCTTCTAAGGGTCTCGGTGATCGAAAGCCCTATGTTAATTTTGAGTGTACTCGGGTAGAAGATGGTGAACACTTGGGTACAGGTCGACGATGAAGATGGTGATGAACTCAATGATTAAGTTTGTTTCAGACCAAATTGTATTTGCTAGTAGTTTAGGAATGGTTAAAGGATCGATTAGAGTTCCATTGATTGATTATTTATCTGGTTCTTGTTGTCGAACGAGGGGAGGTTTGTTTTTTTTTCATATTTACACAAATGGTCCCTGCGATTTTAATGTTTACATTTTAACTTTAAAGTTTCAGTTTTTTAGTTAAAAAGATTTACAGCTTTAGTCCCTGCAATTATTAATGTTATCATTTTATGTAAAACTTATAATTACAAGTTTTAACGTATTAAAACTTATATTTTATTTATTCACTTCAAGCTTAACACTTATTAAGAATATTTTTACTATTGTATTATTATTACTTTTATTATTATAACTTAATGTTGAGTTTTATAATAATAAACAAGCGTTGTAAACACTAATATTATTATTATTATTCATTAAACTAATTTATTAACCTTTAAGTTAACACCGAAACAAGCATAAACGAGCCCTCAAGATTTCATTGAATGACAGAAAGGTCCTTACAAGAACATAACAAAGTTCATGAAAATACGAGATGTTACAGTCTCCCCAACTTTAAAAAATTTCGTCCCGAAATTAAGAATGAAACTTAAACGAACAGGAGACTTATGGTGAAAGATAAGTGTACTAACGGACAGTGTTTGGCGTTTGATTACGGGTGAGATGCCTCACTTTGCGAATTATGGAATCGTATAGGATTCTTGATGTGATGCATGCAAATTTGAACTCCTCGAGTGGAATGCGAAAGTTATCATTGACAAGCTAACTCTATGATTTTTGACATATGAAACGTTAGAAAACGATGATGAGTTCTTGGTGTATTAGACTTATAAGTCACACTACCCTCAACATCTAGAATTAAATTATGTATTAAGGTGACGTCTTGAAGCCAATGAAAAGTCCCGTAATGGTATGAGATTTTGACCGACGGAATTTAAGAATCCCAAGTGCCACTATATATAATGACACAATCTTAACGCATATCTTGTAAATATGTATTGCTCCTTCAATCAGCCCGTCAGACTAAGGTTGATACGATATGCTGAGATTTTGTGTTGGGTTCCCAAAGATAATTAGAGACATTGCTAATAACAGAAAGTGAATCGATCATCAGAATCGACGATCGATGTTTAATGACACACTACGATAATCGGCTATTTGAGGTAGGTACAAGTCAATTTCTCGACTCGTTATCTCACGTAAGTCAATATGAAATGGAACAGAGATGTCGTTTATGATCAGATCAGAATTTAGATAATTCAGAATTTCAATGACAAGGACGATCACAAATTGTTTTCCCAAGTACGGTTTGCATACCAGCTTCATCAAACCCATGAACGTAACCGTACATTGGTATAACCAGAAAGACAGGACATAGGTTCATAATGGCTTTATCTTGTACGAAGGATCATTTCAGGAGTGTTATCATCGTGCAATTAGGTGTTGATGATAACCTGAAGGAAAATCGATACGCAAGAAATAAAAGGTTCCATAAATCTATGGCAAATTGAAACATAAAAGCGTGCGAGAAGAAATCGATTTAAAATTTAAATGTTCCAGACTTGGAACTAGGGTTACCCTAAAGTGATAACGACCTCTTTTGAGTTCAGGAATCATGCATTAGCTTGACTGGTTAGAACACTATCGTCGATTAATCAGATAACGGTGTTCACCCTTCAAGTTATTACATGTTTCTTGTCACTTGAAGTCTTAAAACTTGGTAGGTTTGAGATCAGGGGATGGGAATAGTCACCAAGGTGTGGTCATCACTACTAGCTTGGTGGTGTATTTCCCAAAGTATGACTCTTAACTACCAAGCGAGAGTTTGATCCTAACTCATTGTTAAGGATCCACAAGAATAAAACGAGGTAACTTACCATTAAGGTAAGCATAATGACTCCTATCTTAACGGTGAAGTTTTGTAAAAACAATATATAGAAAAATGAAAGGCTTCATCAAAGTACAGAATTCACTCCTGCTTTGATGAGGTCAATTCATTTGAGGAAAATACCATCCATAAAATTTTAAACAGGTGAAATTATCACCAAGGTATGGGTTTCACGCCTAACTTGATGATTGAATTTCATGTTAACAAGAAAACAATCGAGAACTGACATTTGTCACCCAAAGTATGGGATTCAATCCTATTTTGGTGATGTCATTTCATTCGTGAAATACGAGTTCCAAATAAAACTAATTGAAATCTGTCCTCAAAACAAGGAAATCACCCCGATTCAGAGAACGAGATTTTCATAAAACACACAATAGAAAAGTTGAAAAACATCATCGAGGTACGAAATTCACTCCTATTTTAAGAAGGTACTTCCATTGGTGAAATACGAATTTCACAAGAACAAGAAGAACAAATGGTCATTAAGGTAAGGAATTCACTCCTGTCTTGATGATGCAATTTCATAAGAACAATAATGACGAATGGAAAATCATCACCAAAGTAAGGGAGTCACCCCTGTTTTGATGAGATAGAATCATTTAGGAGATATGAGTGTCCTTAGTCATAAGTTGACTTGCGGACTCTTGCATTGCCTACGATGCAAAACGGTTAGAAGATTTTACAAAGCTTGACTTAGCAAACGAAGAGATTATTGGCTAGAAATTCGGAAACTTCAGATTACATCGACGTAACAAGAACAGGAATTCATGCTTGCTAGGATTAAAGTTAAAGTTCAGGATAACAAAGTCAATCGTGATAGGTGCTCAAATCTTGAATGGTTTAAGTCAGGAAAACAAAATCAATGACAGAAATGATTCAACACAATAATGAGATGTAAACGTTCGATTTGAAATAAAAGGGAAATGCGTTGACTTCTTAAAGTGTTACGTCAAACACAACTTTACGGAAGACACGCGTACCTATAAGCGAACACCTATCTCATGAATTCCAGGTCAAATAAACGGATCCAACGGTCGAATCAGATTTATGTGTATACCTTGCGTAGACAAGGTATCCCGAGATGCAGGTATTCCACCTTTCGGCATTGCATGATTTCAGTTATGGGACACACTTTAAGGACATTTGAAAACCCTAGGTAACAATTTTAAGTTTTGAAAACCATTCAGTTTAGACGACCAATATCTTTGGATATATTAAGATCAATGTACACGTTGGTCAAGGTATAAAGATAGTTACATAAGGCGCATAACGTATAACGATGTTTAAACGTAGGAATTGAGGAGTATAACAAGTTCAATATTAACGGGAACATTCTGTAAGATAGGAATGAGAAAATATTAGAGTTTTGATGATAAACCAGTTCAAGGAATCAAGGATTTTTGATATTTTTAAATATAAACCGGATGGCTCCATTTCGTAACGCATTACCATTTGAATCGTTGACACGTCAAGGTAAATTGACCCTTTTGCCTTAGAAACTTGTGTATGTTGACCATAGTTTATCACTCATCCCAGAAATCCCCAGGTAAGCATAACTAGTCTCGCAATGAGATTTATACGATATGCTTGCCTTAGCCCGAAGGCTTTTTGCCAGGAAATCCAGAATACAGGTGTCTATGATCACACAAATTTCTTAGGTTCATGAAATCAAAACCTTGATGAGATTTTCATAGATTAGACGTAGAGTGTCACACCCTCAATTTCCACGAATGGGGTTTTACCGTTAGGCATGTGACATACCAGGATCTCAGACACAGTCATATCGAACGACACTATATGAATTTAGAAATGAACATTTGACTTCATTCAACAGAACATAAACAAAGTTTACAATAGTGCGGAATCTTGTTCAAAAGTGGTAAAATCCATTACAGAACTGTTACAATAGCCATGTTTATACAAAATGTTCAATGCTGAAAATAAACTAGATGAATGCATGTCCTGAGTGCATTTCCTGAAGCGTGCCTCAAAAGCTTATGCGTTCCTGTGACCTGAGAAAACATGCTAAAATGTGTCAATATAAAGTTGGTGAGTTCACAGGTTTAATCAACAAGAAATGTATTCGTAAGCGTTTCCATATTTTGCGTTTCAATGGTTTAGTACATAAAGCATATCGTTAGGTAGCTAGCCTATGTTCTTGTTACTTAGCGTTTCGAACCGAAGCTGACTGTTTACGTCCTATTTGTGTTTCCACCACGTCTTAACCGACCGTGGCAATCGTATGTTCCGTCATGTCTCATCAGACCATGACAATGTGTTTTCCACCACGTCTTAACCGATCTTGGCAATCGTATGTTAGGTCAATTTGGCACCCGTTTGACCTCCAATCAAGCTAGCGCGACTAGCCCGGGCGGGGTTTGTCAGACCCAGTAGTACTACTCAAAATTACCTCGCTAATCCTATTACTAACGATTCGAATGTGTCAGGACATGTTGTGTGTGTTTGCACTAACGTAGCAAGCGATATCAATATTACTACAACCATTTAAGTAAATGTAAATCTGTTTGCATGTTTTCTCCCCCAAAAGGAAAGAGATGTAAAATAGGGGCCGTAAAACTCACAGATGATGTAGCAAGTGTGTAGGATGCAAGTCTCCCAAGTGTTGTTTTATGATGCACTGTCAAACACCTATTGACAGTTGTGTTAAGAGTTAATGTTGTGTTTAGCATCAATAGACATGTTTAGTCGGGTCGGGTCGCAGGGGTTCGGTCGTGGGTGTCACACACACAAGCGGTCATAGACGTATTAGACTTCATGTAGATTTCAAATGAGTTGTCGATATTTGTAAACAGTTACGTTGTTTCGGGTTGAAAGTATATGTCTGTTGATTGCGTTGACTTTAATCTTTGTGGTCAAGAAATGACATTTTTATTGATGTGAACTTATCATCACACGATAGACACTTCGCACACCAGAAGGATTCACTCCAAATGACTCCAATCGCATAACAAGGCTAGACGCACGACTGGACACTTCATTCGCACGAATGGACCTTCAATCGTACGAATCAACTTCCCTCGTACGATTGAACCCTCATTCATGCGACTCAGCCTTCAGTCGTACCACACATCGCCCATTCACCCGAATCAATAACCAATCGCACGAATGAACCTTCATTCGTGCGGTTGGACCTTCAGTCGGGTGATACTCAGTCGCACACATTCATTCGGTTGACTCTATCGCACGCATTCATTCGGTTAACTCAGTCGTACGGTTTCATTCGCACGTCTCACCCCAGTCGCCCCGATCAATCGCACGATGGGACCGGTCGCATGACTCAATCGCACGGCTGGCCCAGTCGCGGACTGCAGCAGGTCGCGACTGCTGGGTGGGTCGAACAGCCTTCGGCGGTTCTGTGCTCGGTTTTCTCACAATCAAGACTTCCAGAAACACTCTCCTAACATGTCTAAGTGAAATGCATACGTTGATTGACCTCATAAGCACCCCCACGACCACATGCATTCGGGTTGAACCCGAACACCCAAATCCCGTACTTGCAGCAGTGAAACGGGTGATAAAACGGATGGAAATGGTCGCCTACCTGCTGGGAACGTGATTGCTCAGCTGTTGCGTGGTTTAGCCGGCGAAAACGGGCTCAATCGGGTGGAATTTGGTGCTGGAGTGAAGAATCGGAGAGGAAGAGGGCGTAAGGGAGAAAGAGCAGAGTGTGAGTGTTTGGGGCTGGTGGGTGGGTATTTATACCCAGCCCCAGTTTGCCAATTCGGCAGGTTTAGCCCCTGCACTTTAGGTACCTAGTTTCCCAAATTTGTTTCGGCTGATAACGACGTTGATGAGCGAGCCCTATTAATTAATAGGATTCCTTAGGTAATCTCGTTTATGTGAATCCTCTACAGGCACCCGCGTTAGTATTTTATCATAATTCGTTTAACGATGTCCGTGGCGGTGTTTGTATACGTTTCAAGTATTTACGAGTACGGGTCAATGTTAACGACAACGGTCTAATTTATGTAAATTTTGAAATTACGGGGTGTCACATCATCCCCTTGTTGCAGGAATTTTCGTCCCGAAAATTAGTACATCTTGTTACGTGGTTTTTACGGGGTAGTACAAGGCTCAATAGTGTGTGACGCGTGTGGAATGGAGTACCTGTGTATCTAAGAGGTAGATGCCTGGTTTTGGAACAGTTGAGGGTACTTCCTCTTCATCTGATCCTCGCGTTCCCAAGCAAATTCTGGTCCACGCTTTGAGCTCCAACGGATTTTGACGATAGGGATACGACTATGTTTGAGCATCTTGACCTCTCGGTCCATGACTTCCACTGGTTCCTCGACGAAATGTAGTTGTTCGTCCACATGTATCTCGTCCAACGGGACGATAAGAGTCTCGTCTGCAAGGCATTTCCTCAGATTGGAGACGTGGAACACATCGTGTACCCACGGAGTTCTTTGGGTAGGTTCAGCTGATAGGCCACGGGGCCAACCCGTTTGACAATCTCAAACGGTCCCACGTACCTAGGACTTAGCTTCCCACGCTTTCCGAAACGGATCACACCCTTCCAAGGTGACACTTTCAAAAGCACCTTGTCACCTATTTGGAATTCCAACGGTCAGCGACGCTTGTCAGCGTAGCTTTTCTGTCGGTCACGGGCTGCTGCCATACGGTTACGGATTTGCACGATCTTCTCAGTCGTCTCGTGCACAAGTTCAGGGCCGGTGAGTTGACTTTCCCCAACTTCCGCCCAACAGATAGGTGATCGGCACTTACGCCCATAAAGTGCCTCAAATGGAGCAGCTTTGATCGATGTGTGGTAGCTATTGTTGTAAGAAAACTCGACTAGCGGTAAGTGGGTTTCCCAACTGCTGCCGAAATCTATGACGCAGGCACGTAACATGTCTTCTAGAGTCTGGATCGTACGCTCACTTTGGCCATCGGTTTGGGGGTGGTACGCGGTGCTCATATCTAACCGCGTTCCTAGTGCTCGTTGTAAGGACTGCCAGAAGTGTGAAGTGAATCGAGCATCACGATCAGAGATAATGGAAATTGGCACGCCGTGCCGAGAGACTACCTCCCTTAGGTAGATACAAGTTAACTTTTCCATGCGATCAGTCTCATGGATTGCCAGGAAGTGTGCGGATTTCGTCAAGCGATCCACGATCACCCAAATGGTGTCACATCCGCTGGGAGTTTGAGGAAGTTTTGTGATGAAGTCCATAGATATCTGCTCCCACTTCCATACTGGTATTTCTGGCTATTGGAGTAAACCAGACGGTCGTTGATACTCTACCTTAACCTGGGAACAGGTCAAACATCTGCTCACGTAGGTGGCGATATCTGCTTTCATGTTTGGCCACCAGTAAAGAACCTTCAGGTCATGATACATCTTGTCTGAACCTGGGTGGATTGAGTAACGTGATTTGTGAGCTTCGTCCATTACCAGTTCTCGTATGTTTCCAAACAAGGGAATCCATGTTCGATCCATGAAGTAGCGGATTCCGTCAGGCTTGGTTTCTAGTTGCTTCTCCATACCTCGTGGCGATTTGGCTTTCAGATTCTCGTCTTGTAACGCCTCAAGTTGAGCTTTGCGAATCTGATCGGGTAAACCGGTGTGAATGGTGAGTTGCAATGCTCGAACTCGTCTTGGCTTGGGGGTTTCCTTCCAACTTAGGGCGTCTGCTACTACATTGGCCTTGCCCGGATGATACTTGATCGTACAGTCATAGTCGTTTAACAACTCAACCCAGCGACGTTGTCTCATATTTAGCTCCTTCTTTTCAAAGATGTGCTGGAGACTCTTGTGATCGGTGTAAATGGTGCACTTGGTACCGTACAAGTAGTGTCTCCATATCTTGAGTGCAAACACGACTGCTCCAAGCTCTAGGTCGTGTGTCGTGTAGTTTTTCTCATGTATCTTTAGTTGTCGTGATGCATAGGCAATCACCTTATTGCGTTGCATCAGTACGCAACCGAGGCCTTGTATAGAAGCATCACAGTAAACAACAAAATCATCGGTTCCCTCAGGCAGGGATAGGATCGGTGCTGTACAAAGTCTCTGCTTCAGAATCTGGAATGCAGATTCTTGTTTATCACCCCAATCATACGTGATGCCTTTATGGGTTAATGCGGTGAGAGGTTGAGCAATCTTTGAGAACCCTTCGATGAACCGTCGATAATAGCCAGCCAACCCAAGAAATTGTCGTACCTCGGTCGGAGTCTTGGGCGTAGCCCAGTTCTTGATAGCTGCTATCTTTGCCGGGTCAACGTGTATCCCGTTCTCATTGACCACATGACCCAAGAAATGGACCTCTCGCATCCAGAAGTCACACTTTGAGAATTTTATGTACAACTGTTCTCGTCTCAACAGCTCCAGAATCAGTCTGAGGTGTTCTTCGTGTTCTTCTTTATTCCTTGAGTAAATAAGGATGTCATCGATGAAGACAATGACGAACTTGTCTAGGTAGGGTTTGCACACTCGGTTCATTAAGTCCATGAAAACCGCTGGTGCATTGGTCAACCCGAATGGCATAACCAAGAACTCGTAGTGGCCATACCTCGTTCTGAAAGCAGTCTTTGAAACGTCTTCTTCTCGAATCCTTAGTTGGTGATAACCCGATCTTAGGTCTATCTTTGAATAGTAACTCGACCCTTGTAGTTGGTCGAACAGATCATCGATACGCGGGAGAGGATAACGGTTCTTAATTGTCACCTTGTTCAATTCTCTGTAATCGATACACATGCGGAAAGTTCCGTCCTTCTTCTTGACAAACAGAATTGGGGCTCCCCACGGTGATGAGCTAGGTCTGATAAAACCTTTATCCAACAGTTCCTGCAGTTGTGTAGACAGCTCTTGTAGTTCCCTTGGAGCTAATCTGTACGGTGCCCTCGCGATAGGGGCGGCTCCCGGAACCAAATCAATTTGGAATTTGACCTGGCGGTGCGGTGGAAGACCGGGTAGGTCTTCAGGGAAAACCTCAGGATAATCACGTACAACTGGGATGTCTTCAATTTTCTTTTCCTCGGTTTCTTTTTCAGTGACCATGGCTAAGAAAGCGGTATGACCCTTACGCAAACACTTCTGAGCTTTCATGTGGGAGATGATTCCAGAGACCATGCCACTCCTTTCGCCCTGAACTGATAGAATTTCACCACTAGGAAGTGGTATGCGTACGATTTTCTCTCCACAAATGATTTCAGCTTGATTCTTGGATAGCCAGTCCATGCCCACCACTACGTCGAAACTACCAAGTGTGACAGGCATCAGATCAATATCTGTCTCATGACCACATAATCCTAGTCTGCACCCCATGGCGACATGAGTTGCCCTCGATTTGTTTTCCGTCAGCTAATTCTACCACATAACTAGGTTCCATGACAGCTAGGGTTACATCTAAGAACTTAATGAACTTGTTGGAAACAAAACTCCTATCAGCTCCAGTATCAAATAGTATAGAAGCAAAACAACCATTCAGGGGAAACGTACCAGTAACCACATTCTGGTCATCCCTTGCCTCGCCGGAACCGATCACGAATGCACGACCCTTGGCATTGCCCCTATTATTACCCTTGTTTCCACCCTTCAGCTGTGGGCATTCTTTCCTGTAGTGTCCCTCCTTACCACATTCATAACAGGCTCTAGTCACTCCACCCTGACGTTGTTGTTGGGGTTGTTGTTGCTGAGTCATTATTTCACCCCGGCAGTCTTTGGCTGCGTGTCCCATCTTTCCACATCTCTGACAACGAAGTCAATCACATGGGCCATGATGATGGAGGTTGCACCGGTTACACCTAGGGTTCTTGCCCGCGTAGCTGCTCGAACCCTGACCATAATTGTTGTTGTTGCTGTTCGGGTTGTTGTGGGTGAAGTTTCTTGATGGGTCAAACTTTTTGGTCGGTTGTTGCTGGGGGTTGTTGGAGCTTGAAGACTTGCTGTTGTTACCTTTCCATTTTCTTTTGTGATCTGATGAACCAGAAGCAGCGCCACGTTTAGGCAGAGTGCCTTGTTCCACTGCCTGGTCGGTGAGTTTGTGAGCTAGTCGGATGGCCTGCTGGATAGTGACAGGATCAGCAGCCATCACACTAGCCTGGATTTGAGGAGCCAAGCCATCAATGTACTTTTCGATCCGTTTGTAGGCTGGAGTTACCATCTGCGGACATAATGCTGCCAACTCGTGCGAACGAGTCGTGTATTCCTCGATGTCAGAACCAATCATCTTTAAATTCCAAAATTCTGCCTCCAGTTTCTGGACTTCGCTCCTGGGGCAGTACTCTTCTTTCATTAGAGTCTTGAAGTTTTCCCATGGCATACCGTTTGCAGCACCAAGTCCTAAGGTTTGGACTTGTGAATTCCACCATGTCAGGGCTGGTCCCCCCAATGTGCCGGAGGCGTACTTAACCCGATTTCCATCAGGACAGCTGCACATGGCAAACACTGACTCAAGTTTCTCTAGCCAGTGAAGCAGTGTGACAGCGCCCTCTGAGCCGCTGAAAGAATGAGGCTTGCAATCCATAAACATCTTGAAGGTACAGACTGTTGGACCTCCTTGGTTCGGATTCTGGTCGTTCTGGCCCTGATTGCGGGCCTGCTCATAAGCTGCAAGCGCATCAGCCACGCGCTCGTTGATGATAGCATTCAGCTCGGCTTGAGTCAGGGTGATATTTCCTCGTCCACCCTGGCGTCCAGGTCTTCTTCCAGACATGATTTCTTCAATTCACAACACATATTAATCAATAACCGGATAACAATTATTGACAGTAATATATATTGTATCATGCTAGTAAGAATAAGGGGTTTGTTTGCACATCGATAGTAAGGCTTTATGAGGATCCGAGGCCTTATGCCTCCTAAGTATGGAATTTGAAAATTTGTACTGGCTATTACCGTTATCACCCAATAGAGTTGCCAGAGTTCTCATGCACGACAAATTACAATTACGTGTGCACCCGTGATTCTAATTTGCTTTGCATGGTCACACATGGTTCCTCCTATTCGAGATAACATACCTTGTCCAGTACCGAGTGCTATCAATGATGAAAGCATCAAAGATGTATTTGTTATACCAAGAGTCAAATAACTAAAGTTGTACAAGAGATACAGTTTAGGTAACAACGGGAATCAAGACAATTTGGCCTCTTTCCCTTCGTGGTTCTAGGTGTTTGGATGTCCAAGTCCGATTCTCTAATCGACTTGAATATCTTAGTTGTCCCTCATTTACTGCTCGGATTAGCGTAGAGGATAGGATATGTTGAGAATAGTAACAAGTGTGAGAGAGTTGGAAGAGTGAGGTATTGTTCTTTTTGTTTGTCATCGTTATGCTTATCGCGTGCGTTAGAAATGAGTTTCGTGTTCCAATCATGGAAATGTTTGATTCAATTCGTTGTTGCTTTCACTCCGCGAGTGAAGGATCAAGTGTAAGCGTTGGTTGTGAGCGAGCGGGACTCTCCGCCCCTCTGTTAGCCGGTAATAACACACATGTCATACCCATAGTGTTTATGTTTGCTCAATAGTAAAGTGTCAATACACCAGAAGGTTGTTTGCACAATAGTGGTAACCATATAAAAGTGTCTGTGTAATACTAGTGTTGTGTCTAAGGCTATAGTCTAGATGCAATGCAATCCTAGTTCTCTATAACCTGTGGCTCTGATACCAATCTGTCACACCCTCAATTTCCACGAACGGGGTTTTACCGTTAGGCATGTGACATACCAGGATCTCAGACACAGTCATATCGAACGACACTATATGAATTTAGAAATGAACATTTGACTTCATTCAACAGAACATAAACAAAGTTTACAATAGTGCGGAAGCTTGTTCAAAAGTGGTAAAATCCATTACAGAACTGTTACAATAGCCATGTTTATACAAAATGTTCAATGCTAAAAATAAACTAGATGAATGCATGTCCTGAGTGCATTTCCTGAAGCGTGCCTCAAAAGCTTATGCGTTCCTGTGACCTGAGAAAATATGCTAAAATGTGTCAACATAAAGTTGGTGAGTTCACAGGTTTAATCAACAAGAAATGTATTCATAAGCGTTTCCATATTTTGCGTTTCAATGGTTTAGTACATAAAGCATATCGTTAGGTAGCTAGCCTATGTTCTTGTTACTTAGCGTTTCGAATCGAAGCTGACTGTTTATGTCCTATTTGTGTTTCCACCACGTCTTAACCAACCGTGGCAATCGTATGTTCCGTCATGTCTCATCAGACCATGACAATGTGTTTTCCACCACGTCTTAACCGACCGTGGCAATCGTATGTTAGGTCAATTTGGCACCCGTTTGACCTCCAATCAAGCTAGCGCGACTAGCCCGGGCGGGGTTTGTCAGACCCAGTAGTACTACTCAAAATTACCTCGCTAATCCCATTACTAACGGTTCGAGTGTGTCAGGACATGTTGTGTGTGTTTGCACTAACGTAACAAGCGATATCAATATTACTACAACCATTTAAGTAAATGTAAATCTGTTTGCATGTTTTCTCCCCCAAAAGGAAAGAGATGTAAATAGGGGCCGTGAAACTCACAGATGATGTAGCAAGTGTGTAGGATGCAAGTCTCCCAAGTGTTGTTTTATGATGCGCTGTCAAACACCTATTGACAGTTATGTTAAGCGTTAATGTTGTGTTTAGTGTCAATAGACATGTTTAGTCAGGTCGGGTCGCAGGGGTTCGGTCGTGGGTGTCACACACACAAGCGGTCATAGACGTATTAGACTTCATGTAGATTTCAAATGAGTTGTCGATATTTGTAAACAGTTACGTTGTTTCGGGTTGAAAGTATATGTCTGTTGATTGCGTTGACTTTAATCTTTGTGGTCAAGAAATGACATTTTTATTGATGTGAACTTATCATCACACGATAGACACTTCGCACACCAGAAGGATTCACTCCAAATGACTCCAATCGCATAACAAGGCTAGACGCACGACTGGACACTTCATTCGCACGAATGGACCTTCAATCGTACGAATCAACTTCCCTCGTACGATTGAACCCTCATTCATGCGACTCAGCCTTCAGTCGTACCACACATCGCCCATTCACCCGAATCAATAACCAATCGCACGAATGAACCTTCATTCGTGCGGTTGGACCTTCAGTCGGGTGATACTCAGTCGCACACATTCATTCGGTTGACTCAATCGCACGCATTCATTCGGTTAACTCAGTCGTACGGTTTCATTCGCACGTCTCACCCAGTCGCCCCGATCAATCGCACGATGGGACCGGTCGCATGACTCAATCGCACGGCTGGCCCAGTCGCGGACTGCAGCAGGTCGCGACTGCTGGGTGGGTCGAACAGCCTTCGGCGGTTCCGTGCTCGGTTTTCTCACAATCAAGACTTCCAGAAACACTCTCCTAACATGTCTAAGTGAAATGCATACGTTGATTGACCTCATAAGCACCCCCACGACCACATGCATTCGGGTTGAACCCGAACACCCGAATCCCGTACTTGCAGCAGTGAAATGGGTGATAAAACGGATGGAAATGGTCGCCTACCTGCTGGGAACGTGATTGCTCAGCTATTGCGTGGTTTAGCCGGCGAAAACGGGCTCAATCGGGTGGAATTTGGTGCTGGAGTGAAGAATCAGAGAGGAAGAGAGCGTAAGGGAGAAAGAGCAGAGTGTGAGTGTTTGGGGCTGGTGGGTGGGTATTTATACCCAGCCCCAGTTTGCCAATTTGGCAGGTTTAGCCCCTGCACTTTAGGTACCTAGTTTCCCAAATTTGTTTCGGCTGATAACGACATTGATGAGCGAGCCCTATTAATTAATAGGATTCCTTAGGTAATCTTGTTTATGTGAATCCTCTACAGGCACCCGCGTTAGTATTTTATCATAATTCGTTTAACGATGTCCGTGGCGGTGTTTGTATACGTTTCAAGTATTTACGAGTACGGGTCAATGTTAACGACAACGGTCTAATTTATGTAAATTTTGAAATTACGGGGTGTCACATAGAGTCTAAGGAATTAACCCACGATAAATAGTGTAGATTCCACACGTCGTCGATAATAAGTTTAGAAAGTTTCATTCGTCGGGGAGAATCAAAGAGTCAAAGATAAGTTTAGGGAGGACAGGTAACAAAGTTTAAGCATACATAAGGCAATCCTATGCTAAGGCATCAAGTTGCACATAAGAAGGCATAGCATTATGTAGCATGCAAACCATATATCTTTACAAAAATTGAAATATGATTCTATAAGGTTCATGCATATGCTATAGTCTAGGTCACCATTCCTAATAACCTAGATCCCTATGATTATGGGCTCTGATACCAATCTGTCACACCCTAACCTTGACAGCGGAAACGTCGAGATGTGAGAGTTAAGATCGTTCACAGCCACATAACGCTATTATTAAATCCAAATATATTATTCATAAGTTTCAAATGTAACATTACAATCATAAGTCTCAAACATGAAATAAGTTCAAATATAACATGACAAAATATAATCTTTTTATTTCATTAACTAGGTCCAAGTCCTAGATTATGCAAGCTTCAAAAGTTCACTTTAAACTTGAGGATTACCTGAAACATGATAAAAATAAAAGGTCAACTAAAAATAGTTGGTGAGTTTCTAAGGTTTTCATACATAATATGATAAGGTTACAAGTAGCAATTCATATCATAGGTTATAAGTTAGTAAGGTTATAGAACACATATCGTTACAGCCAAACCTCGACTTGATTACAAGTATATAAGATTGGCTAAGTGTATTTGGTTCCCATGATGAACAAGCATACGTCATCAAGAGTCGGCAATACATCGACTTTAGCACCAAATAGGCTTGTCAGGCCCAAAGATCTAAGACGTCGTCAGGCTAGCAATAGTTAATGATTGTAAACAACTATGTATCTCATATAATTACTTACAACACAAAATAACCATGACAAAATATAAAGATGAATCGCAAGTGCTTTACAAGTCTCAAACGTTTATAAGTGTATGATGTATAGGTATCATGCTTCACCCCAAAATAGTGTGAAAATCATAAAGAAAGGGACGAGTAAACTCACATGTCAAATAAGTATGTAATGTAGATTAATAAGAATAATAAACGTCGTTCCAAGATGAATTGTCACAATGCACCTAATTATATATATACAATCACAAGGTTAAGGCTTTGATAATAAGTTTAATGTTTTAGCGGGAACTAGGGTTTCCATTGGTATTTGGGGTTTTGTCAAATAACTATATTAACAAATGAAAATCAATTATATTTTCTTGGGAACAATATATTTATATTTTATATAAAGATAAGAATAACATTCATAATAATTTGTAATATTTATAAAGTTTAAATAAAGTTTTATAACTAAATAAGATAAACACGACTTAAACAATAACTTAAAGGCAATGTTTGAAATAATAATTGGTGTAAATTAACTAGTATTTAAAGCCTAAAATTTATAAAAATATATACTAACTATAACATTAACTTTAGAATATTAAATAAAAATATAAATGTATTTTTATAAATAAATTACAGAAAAATAATTAAATGGTTTTAAAATTAACACAATTTAACAAATGATTTTTTCAAACATTGCCTTTAAGTTATTGTTTAAGTCGTGTTTATCTTATTTAGTTATAAAACTTTATTTAAACTTTATTAATATTACAAATTATTATGAATGTTATTATTATCTTTATATAAAATATAGATATATTGTTCCCAAGAAAATATAATTGATTTCCATTTGTTAATATAGTTATTTGACAAAACCCCAAATACCAATGGAAACCTAATTCCCGCTAAAACATTAAACTTATTATCAAAGCTTTAACCTTGTGATTGTATATATAATTAGGTGCCTTGTGACAATTTATCTTGAAACGACATTTATTATTCTTATTAATCTACATTACATACTTGTTTGACATGTGAGTTTCCTCGTCCCTTTCTTTATGATTTTCACACTATTTTGGGGTGAAGCATGATACCTATACATTATACACTTATAAACTTTTGAGACTTGTAAAGCACTTGCAATTCATCTTTATATTTTATCATGGTTATTTGTGTGTTGTAAGTGATTATATGAGATACATAGTTTGTTTACAATCATTAACTATTGCTAGCCTGGCGACGTCTTAGATCTTTGGGCCTGACAAGCCTATTTGGTGCTAAAGTCGATGTATTGCCGACTCCTGATGACATATGCTTGTTCATCATGGGAACCAAATAC
Source organism: Flaveria linearis (assembly GCA_024085815.1). Classification (NCBI taxonomy): domain Eukaryota; kingdom Viridiplantae; phylum Streptophyta; class Magnoliopsida; order Asterales; family Asteraceae; genus Flaveria; species Flaveria linearis. The sequence goes on from CM044012.1 coordinate 63,110,551, forward strand.
ACTTAGCCAATCTTATATACTTGTAATCAAGTTGAGGTTTGGTTGTAACGATATGTGTTCTATAACCTTACTAACTTATAACCTATGACATGAATTGTTACTTGTAACCTTATCATATTATGTATGAAAACTTTGGAAACTCACCAACTATTTTTAGTTGACCTTTTATTTTTATCATGTTTCAGGTAATCCTCAAGTTTAAAGTAAACTTTTGAAGCTTGCATAATCTAGGACTTGGACCTAGTTAATGAAATAAAAAGATTATATTTTGTCATGTTATGTTTGAACTTATTTCATATTTGAGACTTATGCTTGTAATGTTACCTTTGAAACTTATGAATAATATATTTGGATTTAATAATAGCGTTATGTGGCTGTGAACGATCTTAACTCTCACATCTCGACGTTTCCGCCGTCAAGGTTGGGGTGTGACACTCACTAACGTACATGTTGACAAAATATATTTTAGGCAATGCTATAGGTTTGATTGTCGGTTGATTGAAGATTTAAAGACGTTACTATATTTTGGACCGTTAGGTTATTAGTTAAGAACTATTTATTTTCTTTTATTTGTAAGAACATGTTGTGAAATGAATGAGTTGATTAAATATTGTCACTTTAATAGTGTCGTGTGCATTTAAACAATCATAGTTGTGCCACAACATTTTCCGCCGCTTTGGTCGGGGTGTGACACATTGCTTTGATACGTTGTAATTGATTGTTGGACAAATGGTATTCGCTGAAAAATAACATGAATATTTCTAATGAAATTTTCAATATTATCTGCCAAATGATATAATATCTCAAGACTTGCATCGTTAAAAAATTCTGAAGTTTGAGAAAACACACCATACGTGTAAAATAATTTGAATTTCAAATTATAATACTCTCTTTCAATATGAAGATGACCGTAAATGAAATCAACAAATGCTACGTATGACATTCTTTCGTGAAGAATAACAGTGGTACTTCGGGTTGAAGCATCGCATATAATATTTCCATTCATAAAGGAAACATCACTACCCCAATACAACTATAGAAAATAAGGTCGAGACATACTGAAAGTTAAGTTTTATAATGAACTCAATTGAGAAATATAAAGGTGATTAAACGTGGTAGGTGGTGTTGAGCGGATGAAACGTGATGAAAACTGAATATATAAGGGTGATTAAACGTCGTAGTTGGTGTTGTGCGGATGAAATGTGAATGAAAAATGGAGTAAATGCGTTGGTAAGTAAATCGAGTCGTTGTGATTTAAATGGAGTAAATGCGGATGAAATGTGAACGAATGTGAGGTTGGTAAGTAAATTTTGTGGCTGAGATTTGTTCATTGTACTACCCGCCATTGCCAATGGCAATAGCATCTGCCAGATGTGGTTTCGGGACCAGGCGTGTAACCTCGATAGCATGTGCCCTACCCGTCTGTACTACCCGCCATTGTTAATGGCGAGTTCTTGTACTACCCGCCAGTCATTCTGTACTTGTCTGTACTACCCGTCGATCCCAATGGCGGGTTCTGCGGAACCCGTGAATCTTTGGCAAAACCCGCCAACCACAATGGCGGGTACCCGTTTTTTTCAAATTTTCCCAAGAGAAACCCTTAATGTCAACCACCTTTGAAAAACTAACCTATTTTCAAAAGAAATTCAAGATACTTGCGCTAAACCATATGAATTAGGAATGTATACTTACAAGTTGATAGCTTGCAAGAAGAAATTTCAATATGCATTATGAATCTACATGAATATACATACTTGATACTTGGTGTCATGAAATGGGTATGGGTGTATCGCAAGTAGTGTGGTATAAGTGTGCCGTCTACATAATTACATATATGCATACAATTGAATTTTCATGGATTAAGTAAATAAATTACATGTGACAATCTTGACTTAGATAGTTGTAGGCTTGAATGCTTGATGTCCTGAATTAGGGGTGTGCATGAGGTGGTTTGGTTCGGTTTTAGCCTAATCAAAACCAAATACTGATATTTTGGTTTCTAGGTTTTTAAACCGTTCGGTTTTGGTTTTTACGGTTTTGGTTTTCTGTTTTCACTTAGGTTTCGGTTCGGTATTGGTTTTCTTTGGTTTTGGTTTTTTCAGTTTTACCATATGGGTTTCAAGTTTTTAAAGAAAAATTTGGTCCAAACTAATTAATATAAACTAAAAACTTTAGACTTACATATTTTGTTGATATTTAAATATAATCTACATATATTTATAAATTACCTGATATTAAAATGAATTACAATTCATAAAATACAATAACAAAAAGTTCAATAAAACATTTAATCTATCAATTCAAACAAAAAAGTTCAAAGATTCTTAAAATATAAATATTAAAAAATAGATAATATAAATTAAATAAGTAAGTAATAGGCTAATCATGTTTATAAGTGTATGAATACACATCTATATTTAGAAGTTTGGTTTGTATGATTTTGGTTTGGTTTTTTGGTTTTTATTGCAACGAAAACCGAAGCCAACTCGAAAAAATCGATGCTTAAAAAGCTATCAAACCAAACCGTTGGTTTCTTATTGGTTTCGGTTTTTTCGGTTTAGTTTCGTCAGTTATTTCGGTTACGGTTCGGTTATTATGGTTTCTTGCCCACTTGTATCTTGAATCGAATATATGTGTACAAGTAGTTTGACACAATAATCTTTTTTACATATAAATTCACACTTGAATTCTTATTGATTGAGAGGGAAGGCAAGTTGTTTAAGAATGTTTTATGGTGTAAATTAAATGGGTAGATTTATCATAGACGACCTTGCATACTACATAATTTCTAGCCTCGTAGATAATCTATGTTTGGTTTACTTAACAAGTTTAATTGTATATATTTTGTTCAACAAAATTATGAGAGTTTGATAATTGCATCAAAAGTAAACAATAACTAAAAATAGATAATAAAATAAATTTGCCGTTGCATCTATTAAATTTAACTCATTTAACAAGAGCATTTACAACCCATGCCTTATAATTATGTGACTGTGAGCCCTTAAATTATATGGGATAGTTTTGAGTGGTTGTGAGTGGAGGAGAGAGAAAATGTTACTGTTCATCTGTAAATTTAAGGATTCACTGTTCAACCCTTATAAATTTTTTAATATTTTTAAAAGTGGTTGTGAGTGAAGGAGAGAGAAAAGATAATGAAAAAGGTATAAAAATATATTATTTAATTAAAAGAAGAGAGAAAAATTAATGATTTTTAATGTAATTATATAGATAATGATAAAAAATACGATGTGAATGCTCTAAGCATTAGTTTGAATTTTTAACCAAAGGGCAATTATTTTATAGCCATGTCCTGTTCCCACCAACATTTTTTTTACTTATTTCTAATGTAATAAAATGACATGATCAACTCGTACATTATAGAAGCTTGAAACGTGGAAGTTTCCGAACGATGGGTGACTAAAATTGTCAAAAAGAATTGAAATAATTGGGACCAAAATGCAATCATTTTGGAATAATTTAATTCATCTAGTCATCATCCAGTCCATAAGGATTTGGATATATCCTTCTGTATAATTTATTAATATACGTTTTTCTACTTACTTATTCTACACATCTTTTTTATTAATAAAATAATAATGTATAATAATCTAAAATATTTTCATATATTTTAACATATATAATCTTGTTATTAAAAATTTGTTTAAATTTAAGAAAAAAGGTCAAGAGTTCTGCTTGTAATTTCGTTAGTCACGTATTATATTGTATAACTATGATTGGCATCCAGCTACATTTGTATCAATTATTTCCAAAATTTCTGGCTAACAACCTTATCCATTTCACTTTCTTTTCATCCTTTTATGTTATAATAATAATATATCTTATATTATAACAATTAACTAATTTTCCTTGCAAAGTAAAAACAGCAAATGTTGATCAAGATAATGTTTTTTTCTCAAAAAATATATAATACTTATATTTCTAGTAACATATACAACGCAAGTTAAAGAATATTATTTTATTCGCATATAGTATAGTACTACAACATCTCAACAAATTATAAACATCAATTTTGAATAATAAAAATTAAATTGTAACACATTATGACATTGTATATAGTTACCCTATATATTAATAATGCAGTTTGATTAATAGTTACTTTTGGGTTTTTTATGGTTTTGTCACAATTGTTTTTGGGGTTTGCACTTTGCCCCCTCATGTGTGTTTATAACCACAGAAAAAAGAAAGCTACATTTTGTAGAGCGAGAATGGCGGTTAGGTTGCTTGCTATTGCCGGTGATGCCGCCGCCGGGTGACGGCGGCAGGTCGCCCTGGCCTTCCGATCGTCGGTTTTCGCCACGGGTTTTTTTGGGGTTTCCATTTTACCCATGTGTTTATAACCACAGAAACCCTTTGTATAGAGAGAGGTTCGGTTGGGTTAGTTGTTGTTGTCGGTGGTACCGTCGCCTGCTGACGGCGGCAGGCCTTCTTATGTGATGTCTCATCGTTCATTGTTGCTTGGGTTTCATTTGGTGGTGGTGGTTGCCGAAGGCGCTGGGCGGCCGGCTGTTGGGACCGCTTCGGTTTCCCCGGTCGGTCGTCGTCTTTAAACACTGGTGGTTGTTCGTACGTGTGTTGGTGTAGACGATGCTAGGGTCCGCCTCCCTACCGTGCCCTCGCCTTTGTGTGTTGTCGGTGCCAGGCTGATGGGGCTTACGATTTACGGGTCTGAAGAAGGCGGTGCTGGTGGCGGTGGAGGCGGATTCCCCTCGGTCGGATGCCTGCGCACCGTCGGATCTTCAAAATCTCTTCGTTACCCTTTTAGGGTTTTCGGATGGCGCCGCCCACTGCCGCCCCGCGCCGCCCACTGTTGCCCGGCGCTGCCCACTGCCGCCCGGCCCTGTCGTCGCACGCATGTGTTGATGGTGGCGACTCCTGCCGGCAGCGGCTGTATCTGTTGTCTGTGGCGTTTCGTTTTTGGTTTATCTGACCTAATGGAGTGCCATGAACAGTAACTCAGAGGTATTTTGTGTGTGGAGTAATCGTCGGGTGTGGGTTGCCGACGCGTTGGCCGTTCGGTTGTTGGTGGGTTTATGTTACCCTAACCGTCAATGATGATGACAATCGGTCATCTGAGAACCTTATACCTCTGTTTTTTTTTTTCGTTGATTGCTTTAAATCTGTTCTTGCTATGATGATTACTGTGGTAGAGATGGTTTCTTGGCGTGGTAAACTTGGTGATGGCAAGTGTGTTGTACTGCACTTCAACCTGAGTTGCAGCCATAGAAACCAAACCAAAAACCAAGATCTGAGCAAATTGCCTAATCTTTTGAGTTTTTTTGCTTTGTTTCTTACTTACTTTATTAACGTGAGCCCAACCTTATGATTTAATGAAGAATAGTCTCGGTAAAAAATTATTTAGTTCTATGCCGATTTGTGATGTGATGAAAAAATTAACCTGCGACTGTAATGGGGTTTGTGTGGGACTCGGTTTTATGCTTTTTCGGGCTCAGTTTTATCCGTTTCTAGAACAAGCAACGCGCGTGGGGGCATCATCCCTAGTTATTTTTAACTATGTAAACCGGAGTTGAAATTTCTAGTTCAGAATTACAAAAGCAATCAATCTGAACAAATAAAAAATTAATACCGGTTGAGCAATGGGTCGCCAACACATGTGGTCGAACGTCAAATTCAAAGGCCATCGTATGCACGGGTGGTGGGTTATCATATGATATGGATGTAATCAAATTATGCATAGATTAGTCTGAATAAACAGGTCATGTTTAAGTTTTACTAAACTTAAACCGGTTAATTTGTAAATTAATATAAAATTATCCACATCTACATCTATATATATAAGGATGAAAAAAGGACACTAATGACATTACTTAAATTAAAAAAAAAACTAATACAATGTATTAAGCATATGTTACAAGTAATTTATGCAATAATTCCTATTTTGTTCTAATTTAATAAACTTCTTATAATTAATATAATATATAATTTATATTATTAATAAATTATTTAATAAAATGATATTATTCAATTCACTACAATTACTGTTATATTATTTAAAATACTTTAAATTAACATGTAAAATTTTGTTTCCTATCTATATTTTTATAACTAATACTACTTAAATTAAGTATTATCTTATTTAAATATATACATAATAACAATAATAATTAATAATATTAATAATAATAATAATAATAATAATAATAATAATTGTTATTATTATTATTATTATTATTATTATTATTATTATTATTATTATTATTATAAGGTTAATAACAACAACAATAACACTTTGTTATTCTGTTAATTAAAATTTAATAACGTGCTTTTGTTATGTTACTGTATCTGTAACAATTTGATCGTAACATACCGTTAACTTAATACAATTATGTATATTTGCTAAGGGTTTTTATCCGAACGTTTTTAAAGTACTCATGCTAATTGATATCAACGATCTATCAAATACTATATGTTCGGTAATAATATCATGACAGTATAGTAACAAATCGCTAAAGAATATGTAGATATCCATAAAAATCGAAGTGTCTATATCGATGAACTAACTAAAACCAAGATAATTCTAAAACTATCACTGCGAAGTTCTCGTATATGTCCAAAATTGAACCGCTCTTATCCGCTAGTAATTAAAAAGTTCAAAAGTATATGATTTATCATGTTACTAAACAAATGAACATCACTGACTATAAATATCAATTGGAGATTATAGACATAACACATGTCCTCTAGCGAATTACCATAGAAAGGTTTTGAGGGAACTGTGTAACTTCGTTAAATTTGGAGGCAATGGTTTTCTAACGAAGATCCATCACTATGTTAAAGGATGAGATTTTGAATCGTACTTCCGACCTTACACTTTGGTCATTTGTCAGTGTGGGAGGCATGGGCCGCCCCGGAGGGGGGCACTTTCCAAGGCCCGATCTTCTCAGGGGTCAAAATTAAAAAAAATTAAGTTATATATGTATGTATATATATTTTTAAAAACAACTATAGGCTATTATCAAACCCAATAGCAATTTAATTATTTTGACCTACTGAAACTTACAACCCGTTAACATTTTAAAGAGTTTAGTCCACTACCATTTATGAAATTTAAACTTATTTAAAAGAGAGTCTCAAGATTCGCTTAAATGCGTAAATTAGATTATTTTGCTGTAATGTTTTTGTTTATTGATATAATAATTATTGTCGTATTATAGATTTTTTATATTCAGATTATTGACTTTGTATTATAAGGGTCTACTTTTTTCTACTCGTCCAGGGCCCAAAAATTTTCAAGAACTCTCGGGACCAAGCCTGGTGAAAAGTGTTAGACGTACCGCCTAATTCCACTTTTACTTGTTAAATCTAGTACTATCTTTTCATTTCACCTTAAAATACAAGAAAGATAACTTAGATATGAATATATGATGCTTCCTGGGGGTACACTAGAAACGCTAGAGGATATTGTAAGAATCAATATTTTTGTTTCCAAACAAAAGCATCAGTGATTTCGATTGATGGAGTAGAAGGTACATGTACCTAAATTTGATATAATTCCAATATTCACTCCTACTCCCCTTATCCATCAGCCATATTTAGCATGGCCCCCCTTCTTCATCTTTTTACCCCCATCCCCACATCCTATATATTTACAGATTTGTGTCACAATGAAAAAAATACAAAGATAACAACAGCTGTTCATCATCACCATCATCATCATTTATCATCAAATCCTCTATCTATACATCTATATCCATATATCTCTGTGTATACACATATTATATAGAGTGAGAAAGAAAAGACCCCTAAAATCAGAATAAAAAACTCCATGGATCTTGCCAATTCTTCTAGTGTCATCATCTTCCACTATAAGTTCTGTCTTCACTATCTTCCTTTTCATCAGCAACATCAGCACCATTATTGTATTCCTTGTCATTGGGAACTTTGTTTTGAAATTTGATGTCATCACCGTCATCAACATCACCATCAACATCAATGAGCCCTTTGTTTTTGAACTCCATTGATGCCCATTTTTCTGCTCAAGATTCCAATTGAATTCATAAAGTTCTCATCTTTTCTTGCTTTTCTTTCACCTGATTCTTGTAAAGTTCAATCTTTTTCATCTGTTCTTGAAGAAAGAATGCTGCTTGTATCAGTTTCAAGGTTCTCTCATCAACATCAGATAATTGGTTCTTCAATGTGTGGGCCTACCCTCAGGTACTTGTTATGATTATGATTTAAACAAGCAAAGCAAACTGCTATGCAGAGTAACAACTCATCTAGCAAATGGGATTTGTTTCTTGTTCTTGAACAGTTAAACCTTTAGTCATTTTGCAAATTGTGGTTGTTTGGATGTGAGTTTTTGATGCTGTTTAGTGCTATTTGTTACTTGTATGGCATATATTAGTGAATTGGAGAAGAAATTGTGCATATGGCAATATGGGTTTATTCTGAATTACCATATTCAGGTATGGTGATCACACACCCAAGAAGATGATCAATTTCACTACTACGGTTGCTTTACCGGTGCAAAACAAGAGGAAACCAAGCTTTTCGCCCGTGACAACCATCTTCAACGTTAAAACCCATGAGTTTAGACCTTCAAAATCCTACCAAGAGGTCTGAATTCATGTTAACTTCACATTTTCTGTCATATCTTTAATACCCTTATGCATTTATGTGATTTCATGCTTACCTTTACTTTGTTTTTAGGTTGATTAGAATGGATGATTATATCATTTTTATAATCTGTGTTGATGAAAATTTTTCAGGATCTTATTGCTGCAAGGGAAAAATTTACACAAGAAATATCTTTCAGGTCAAAGGACAAAGATATATCCCTTGCTAAGGTGAATTGATTTCTGTTGTCCTGTTTTAGATCAATAAAGAACTAAACTTTATTCTGAATTTTTTTGGTTTTGTTAAATATTCTGCAGATTTACAACCTAAAAGTTCACATGAAAATCGGGCTATAAGCGTGCATACAATAAATCATTTTTTTTTTGTAGTATCTATTTGTTACTCAACTGCATTTTATATGGGTTAAAAGTCCTGGATCTGACACTTGTGACTTGTAAAAGGATGACAAATATTGATGATTCTGTTTTTCTTTATGCAATTTGCAGACTTTGCTGTATATTTCAGCTGAAGATGAAGCATTTATGGCTTATAACCGCACTATGGATGTCCACTCGTTCCAAAGCGAAAGGAATGATACCAATGTGTTGTCTGATTCCCGTGATTGGGACTGCATTGAAGCTATGCCTATGGCAGGAAAGAAAATCGACGATTGGCTATTAGAATTAGACAAAATAGCAAAAGAAGTCAAAGTTGAATTGATGTCAAGAGACATAGGGTGTCATTTGGTTGAAGTTTTGGAGGCTGTGAACAAAGTTTTGTTTGAATCTATAGGCTTCAGAAGATCACCTGTTGTAGACTCAAATTGTTCCTACTTGCATTCTGTTTTATGCACAAAATATGGCAGTGGTATGCATATTCATTTTCTTCATATAATCATATAATAACATGCTTTTAGCCTTTTTATGTTATTTTGAATCTGATGTTGACTACCTTTTTGCAGCAATTTTGCTTAGCATAATATACATTGAGATTTGTCGAAGACTAAAGTTGACTATTGTCGGGTCTCGGGTTGGTGAAGACTTTTTGATCTGGCCCAAAACAGGGAACCCAGAGGTACATTTGAGTTTAGAGCTGAAAACTTTTTCAACATGACACAGTCGATCACATAATGATACATTTTGTGTCACAGGAGCTTTTTAAGGTGAATTCGGGGCATAGCTTATTTGGCATTGTTAACGGGCGGTGTGTTGATGACCCGAAATCAATGGCGTCTGACTTAACCTGCAGTTCACTTCGGGGTCTTGACATTGCTACAAACCGCGACATCATAGGGATTTATCTTGCTAATTTGATTGTAAGAAAATACTTCAACTATGAGAAAAACTTTTTTTGTTGGTCATTTTTTATGATAGTTTCTAAATTTGTATAGAGGCTTCACTGGAAACGCGCGTCGAGAATGAACCATGGATTGATGTTGACTTCTCCCCTCAGACCTGTACATGATGATAATAATGGTTCTAGCATGCCATTGTTGCGCCCTCGAGATCTTAGGTAAAACTAAAACCGCCTATTATGTTTTTTACCCTTATCAACCGATAAACCTAAAACTTGCGCTCTAAATGAGTCTAGTTGTGTGTTTGGCCTTTGAACCGCAGGCTGGCAATCATGGCGTCGGAGAGACTGTTGATCTTGCAGCCACATAACTGGGCGTTGAGGAGAGATCATGGCATGATGTGGTACTATAGTAGGTATGACATCATTTCTTAGTGATAAAACTGACAAAATGAGTGGGTTAATTGGGTCAATAACATGTTAAAGTGGATTTAGGACAAAATGAGTAATTTTGATGTGTTCAAATGAGTCGGGTCTGGTCATGTCGGGTTGACATGAAATACTTAGACCAATTTCTAAATATCATCATTGTTTTTATTAGGGATTATGGAAAGGCGGTTCAAGAACTAAGCATTTGCATGGCATTTGCGCCCGAAGAAGAGGCCGAAGTCCTGGAACCGTTTGTGGAAAAGTTGCATTTGTTGCAACTTGAGTTGTCATGGAAACCACGAGGACACAAAGGACGCTTAACCGTTCCATAAACATGTGTTTAGTTTGTTTTGTACAAAGTTTATCTCTTGATCTAACTCCATCAAGTTCTTAGCTTGAAGTATATGGGCTCATCGAGTCAATTAATTATTAACCTTGAATATTATTATTATTATTATAAGGTTGTGTACTTGTGTAGTGTACTACCTTCCACCTTCTTTCGTACGGAAATATATTATACTAGGTTAGTATCTCGTGTATCACACGTGTTGAATAAATAAAATATTAAATAATTAGTAACAAAAATTATTAATTATAAAATCATAGTTTGAAATAAGAGATGTTTAAAATTACGTATAAGTAATAAAACAATAATATAATTTTCTTAAAACTTGTATATTTAGTTTTTTATTAAAAAATTGAAACATTTTGTTCTAAATCAAACCGTTTTAAGAAAATATCATTTTATAAAAAAAATTATTATAACTCTAAATTTTAATTATAATGGTTCATAAATATTTTATTTTCTAAAAACACTACTTTAAAATATTTTGTATTTTTAAACAAGTTTGATATATTAGAAAAATTACTTATGTTATACAAAAAAATATCTATTTAAATATTGCATCTATAAAAAGACCCCTTTCTTAATTTATTAAAAAACTATTTTAATCTAAAAAAATTAAATAATATAATTGGTAGTTTATGTAAATATTTAATAGGAGAGAGAAACAGAAAAAATAGGTTTAGAATAGGGCCCCTTTATTTAGACACCCCCAAATTTTAAATCAACACCCCTGCACCCTATACGCCGCGGGTCCATACGCGACGTATAGGGCGGGTTGTTGATTTGACATTTTATACCCTATACGCGGCGTATGAGTCCATACGCGATGTATAGGGTGGGTTGATTTGACATTTTATACCCATACGTGGCTTATGACCCATACGTGGGTACCCTATATGCGGAGAAGCTATACGCCGCGTATGGGTCCATACGCGGCGTATAGCTTATATATATATATATATATTTTTTTTAATTTTTTGAGTTTTAATATATACTAGTTTTAATACACAGACGCGCGTTGCGCGTCTTGGAAACGCCGTAAATCGATACTCTATCAACTATCTAAGACAGCAATATAGAGGCTCTGATTTCTTTGATGGGAAAACAAAAATAATAAATATAAAGTCTAAACTTTGATAGCAATTTAACACACATGAAGACTTCGTTACAGATGTTGTTTTGTAAACACTAACCTCATCAGGCTTCAGGGCAGGGAAGTACCCTAGATACTTCATCGTTGCAGGCTCATAGCACTGGACTTTGTCAGTTTGTCTTCTTGAAGGTATCTATAATATGAAAATACCAAAAAAAAAAACAAAGACCATTCATGACCTTGAAAATGCATACAGATTAAACATGCAGATATTGATTTTTTATTAATATCTCGAAACATAAATAAGAAACTTACATAAATGAAGCTATTCTCCTTGGGATGTCCATCATCTATAACTGCTTAACATCCAATAAATGTAAATTGTTAAGAGCATCAAAATAAACGCATCAAAAGCGCAACATATGGTGGAATAATGAAGGTATACTTGAGATCCAGATCCCTTATCTAATGCAACTGCTCTTCCTAAAGGATACAGGATACTGATGGCTCATACTATCATTTTCAGAATTAAAATACTTACCAGAACCATATTCAGTAAAGTTTAACCCAAAAAATATTTATAATAATTTCTTAGTTGGCTTAAACTATGCTTCTTAGTAGATGACTTGTGGTGCTAGGATTTCCCCCAAAAATTCAGAACACTCTAGCTGTATTAATACTCCATGCCACATAAACTGTCACATGGCATGAATCTAAGATCAAACCATTTAAATTTCCAAATTAATAATCAAACACCATTTTCAGAACACTAATACAATCTTGCCATATAATTTACACAAAAAACCATTAGAAAGCAGGGAGAAATCATCGATGGAGCCTTCGTTTTCAGAACTACGGAAGTAAAACAACAATGCACCTAACATAAACATGTGCGTGCAAAATGCCAATACATCATCTATCACTACAATCATCCACGAAGCAAATTTAACACATTCACATCAAATAAACCATACATCAAGTCATCAACATTGAACTACTTTGAGTCAAACAAATCAAGTAGGAGAAAGAAGGTATACATACCATCGAAAGCATCAACGTTGATCGAAGGCACATTAGAAGGTATGAGCATGAGCAGAGATTTACAGATCACAAAAGCAAATGCTAAATGAACGTGATTATTGATCTCAACTTAACGTTTGGCTTCCGTAAAAAAAAGTTTTTTTGCTCAGATGTGGGTTTTCGGTTACCATGGCTGCATCACGGGTTGCAAGTGCAGAAAACCACAATTGCCGTCACCGAGTATGCCACGCCAATCAACCATTCAGCCACAGTCATCATAGCAATGGTTGTAGCAAATGGATTCGAGAATCATAATGGAGCCAGTGACATTTGGAGCCAACGAATGGAAACTGTCATTAACGTATACTAAATGCTCTAATTAACCTAAAATTCAGAAACACTGTCTGAGATGTAATATTTCGTATTTTCGTTAAATATAAGTTAACTTCGTTAAATTCTTGTAAGGACCATTCATGCCATTTATGAAACGTTGTGGGCTATTCTTGTTTCATTCCTTGTTTACTTAAGGTTCTAATCAATTAAATAGTAATATTAATTATAATAATAATAATAACATTAATAATAACAATAATAATAATAATAATATTAATAATAATAATAATAATAATAATAATAATGGAAATAATAATAATAATAATAATAATAATAAAAACTTGAATAATTAAATAAGTTAGATTAAAGTTTAAAAAGATGAGGGGGTCTTAATGTAATTTTATAAACTATAGATTAAAGTTTTAGCATCAAATAAAAGGGACTCAAAGTTAAGGGGGCCTTTGTGTAAAATCTCAAAAATTCAACCCAAACCCCCCGCCCATCCCGTATTTCCGGTGACCGGGTCCGGCCACCTCCGGTCGGCTCCGGCGAGGGCCAATACCCCCTCAAACCCTCCAAATCAATAAATCAAACCATTCTAAAAGCTTCGTGAACACGATTTAAACCCGTTTATGAGTTTTAATTGAGTTTAACAGCGGTTATGGGTTCCAACAATCGAGTAACCGATCACACTTAAACTCATTAGCCGTTCGAGCATTAAACGGCAATAATAATCTAATTAATCGAAAGTACACGATCATATGATTAATACTAAACGTCTACAACTCTCAATTTCACCTGAAAACACCCAATCACACAAATCCAATCCTCCACATTACGCGGACCTGCAACTCAATCCAACCCACATTACGAGCATCCTTAATCGAGTTTGATTGAAGGCTTTCATTCCCCATCACCATAAGAAGCTGCACACAGGATTAATTGGATTTTCATTGCTTATTCCGTCTCCTTCGATCGACTCCCCTGCCGCGACTGTTCTTCGTGGCGTTCACCCGCGATTCGAACTCGATCAGGTAAATTAAATACATGAACCTGCTCGATTAAGCATGGGGAACAAAAGCCCCATGGTTAATTTGGTTGTAATCATCGACTAAAGGCTCGATTGATTCGTTTTCATATTAGGGTTCATGGGTTTCGGGGGATTTAAGGGATTAGACTTTAAAACAATTAAAAACCGAGGCCTAATGCGGCCACGGCCTTTGGTTCACCGGTAATACATGCACAATATACACGGGAGGTCCCGGGTTCGAACCCGGCAACCCCCATTTTTTTTTAAAAGGCCTTTTTGGCCCTTAGAAATCGTATAAAAATTCTAAAAATTATTGAAACCAGTTTTATAAACTCTAAATATTTTTCTTTACATCAAACCAAATTCTGCAAATTTATTTCTTATAATATCCTAATATTTTATTTTATTTTATTTAAACAAATAATAAAACTAGTTAAATAATTTATAAGATAGACTTTAAAAGTTGTTTATCTTAACAAAACTTAACAAAACATTACAATTGGATTATTTTCATGTTTTAGTTACTAATTCAAATAATGAATAATTATTTGTCTCAAATATTAAATAATAAAAGTTTGTAGAAATTATATATTTTATAATTTCATGAATCATTCTAAAATATTATTCTCTTATAAAAAAAAAATACTAACTAAGGGTTAGATTAATAATTTGTTATTAATCAAAACGTTATTCCAATTAATCTTAAATAATTATAAGGTTTTATATATATTAAACCTTATCAATTTCCATACTTAAAATTTATTCTTAAAATGCTTAAACACACATATAAAATTCCCCTAATGGATCGAAACGCGAATAATCACTTTATAAATTTAATTACTCGACAAACCTCACAATTCCAAATGAAACCCTAGTTCACGTTAAAACATTAAAGCTTATTATTAAGACTTTAACCTTGTGAATATATATTTACATATTTAGGTGCCTTGTAACGATTCACGTTGGAACGACGCCTACTATTATTCTTATTAATCGTCATTATATACTTATTTGACAAGTGAGTTTTCCTTGCCCCTTTTACTTTATTTCACACCATTTTGGGGTGAAACATGATACTTATACATTACACACTTATAAACATTTGAGACTTGTAAAGCACTTGCAATTCATCTTTATATCTTGTCATGGTTATTTGTATGTTGTAAGTGATTATATGAGATACATAGTTTGTTACAATCATTAACTATTGCTAGCCTGGCGACGTCTTAGATCTTTGGGCCTGACAAGCCTATTTGGTGCTAAAGTCGATGTATTGCCGACTCCTAGGAGCCGTATGCTTGTGCACTAGGGAACCAAATGCACTTAGCCAATCTTATATACTTGTAATCAAGTCGAGGTTTGATTGTGAAGATATGTGTTCTATAACCTTACTAGCTTATAACCTATGACATGAATTGCTACTTATAATCTTTTCATATTATGTATGAAAACTTTGGAAACTCACCAACTATTTTTAGTTGACCTTTTATTTTTATCATGTTTCAGGTAACCCCCAAGTTTAAAGTGGTCTTTTGAAGCTTGCAATAAAACTAGGACGTGGACCTAGTTAAATAAAAGAAATGTCATGTTATATTTTGATATTTGTTTGAATGTATTTCGTGATTTAGACTTATGTTTGTAATTCCTATTGAAACTATTAATTTGATTATTTACATTTAAACATAGCGTTATGTGGCTGTGAACAATCTTATCCCTCACACCTCGACGATTCCGCCGTCAAGGTTGGGGTGTGACAGATTGGTATCAGAGCCCGTAACTATAGGGAATTAGGTTATTAGAAATGGTGACCTAGACTATAGCATATGCATGAACCTTATAGAATTATATTTCTATGTTTTAAAGTATATGGTTTGCATGCTACATGATGCTATGTTCACTTATGTGCAATTTGATGACTTAGCATAGGATTGCCTAAACATTTCTACATGTCTCCCAAAACTTACATTTGACTCGTAGACTCTCCCCGAACATGAAACCTCTTAATCTTATTCTCGACGACACGTGGAAATCGTATACTTATGCTTATGACTTGGATCTTTAGACGTTATGTCTAATCTATATAAATCTCATCAAGGTTTTGATTTCATGAACCTAAGAAATATTGTGTGACACATAGACACCTGTATTCTGGATTTCCTGGCAAAAAGCCTTCGGGCTAAGGCAAGCGTATTCGTATAAATCTCATTGAGGGGCCCGTTACGCTTACCTGGGGATTTCTGGGATGAGTGATAAACTATGGTCAAAATACACATATCTCTAAGGCAAATGGGTCAATTCACCTTGACGTGTCAACGTTTCCAAATGGTAATGCGTTACCCAAATGGAATCATTCTGTGTACCGTACAACCCTTAGCTTGTCTTTGTCTAAACTACTATCCTTTGTTATTCTCATTCCTGTAACTAACTCATTTTGTATATCTAGCATGTCTCGTCATCATGGAAAGCGTGGAAGTTCCGATCGAAAACTTGCAGCAATGATAGCCCGACAAATGGCTGCTGTGCTCCCAACCATGGTTGCTGAGCTTAATAGCACCCTAATGGCTAATAGCAACAACAACACTAATGGGAACAATAGTGGTGCTCATGGAGAAAATAACAACAATCAACAAGGGAACACCCGTACTTGCACTTTCAAACACTTCAACTCGTGCAAACCCACTAGTTTTAGTGGAAAAGAAGGAGCCACTGGACTCCTCGAGTGGTTTGAAAGTATGGAGAACACCTTTATCGTTAGCGAATGCCCTGATGAGTTCAAAGTTCGCTATGCTGCAAGTGTCCTTCAACAACGGGCACTAACTTGGTGGAATAGTGAAAAGAAAAACCGTGGAACTGAGGTTGCTTTGGCGTTGTCCTGGGAAGAATTTAAGGATATCATGATCCAAAAGTTTTGCCCAAGGAGCGAGTTGCAAAAGCTGGAGGAGGAGTTCTGGAACCTCAAACAGGATGGTGGGAATCATTTGGCTTATTCCACCCGACTGTAACATTTGACCTATTTTCGAATTGTAACCCGAACCTGTTTTTTTTAGAGTATTAGTTTCAATGAATTAAATGTAACTCGGGATAGTTTAATCAATATTATAAATCATTTTTCATCTATTTTAAACAATGGAACAATTTATAAAAATGTTATGATTATTATTAAGTTGAAATTTTTATAAATCATTCTATATTAAATAACTAAACTTAAAAAGTCTTATTAAAAATTTATAAAAGTTTATAAATATTTTGTAAATAGATGGAATTATTGTTTAAATTAAGTTTAGGGTGGAAAGTGGCAATTATAAAACTTGAATTACAAGTTTTCACATAAAATAACAACTACCCTAAACTACAGGGGTTAAACCTGTAACTTTTTCAAACCAACCCAAAACCCCCCTGTTTCCCCTTTCGCCGGCCGACCACCGGCCGATCACCCTCCGGCGACCACCTCTCCCTCAAAACCACTCGAAAATGTTGCAATTAAACCGCCCCTTAATCCTCGCGAGCCTGTTTCGAACCTTGAACCAATTTTAAATGCGATTTTAAGTGATGTTATCACTCGGTCGGACCAAAACCGAAATCCACAATCAAATTCTAATGATTTCAGTGTGTTTCAAGTCGAAATAAACAAATTAAACAGGCGTTAGGATTCTATAATCATTATGAAATCGAAACTACTCTTAATTGTGCTTTGAAAGGTGTTAATCACTGATAATCAAACCGAAACTTCCGATTAAAGAACTTAAACACGTTGGAGTCGAAACAGTCACAATCAGGACTATAAACTCATAGTGAAACCTTCAATTCGATCACTTTGAACTTTCTGCAACCTCAATTACAAACAAAACAAACCCCACCATCTCTTTCGATCTCCATCTCCATTCGCGACCTGCAACTAATCGGACTACACCTTCGGGGCAACCTCAACAGAAATTGATTGAGGGCTTTTGATCATCTCGTTCGATTGAAGCTTTCTGCACAATTGATTCAAGTTTGATCAACCAAATCCGCTCGAATCGATTGCCACTCGTCGCGAACCGTTCTTCGAATCAATTACATTCACCTAATCATAATCAAGTAAGTTATGCACCTGTACCTACTCGATTTTGCGTGGGTAATCAAAGCCCCATGGTTATTGTGACAATCATGATCGAATCACACTTCAATTTGAATCAAATCAGAATTAGGGTTCATGTTTGAATTGGGGATTTCTGAAAATTTGGTTCTTAAATTATAAAACGAATTCTATAACAGATTCTGGGCTTACAGCCCACTGGTTTAAACCTCACACTCTTATACGAACAACCCGGGTTCGACCCTGGTCCAACACAATTAATTTTTTTGCTAGTTATTTTCAAATCATTTTATTCCAGAAATTTTTAATATATTATTAAACTAATATAAAAATTATCTTGTTAGTTAAACCTATTCCATGAAATTATTAATTAATTTTTTTAAAATTCTAAAGGGTATAGATTACATATTTGTTATCTTTTAATAAAAATAAATGTTATAAAAACATATTTAATCTATTTGAACATCCTAAATTTTTTAAGCTATTTTGAATCAAATATAAATGAATTGTTTTGATCAAGTTATGAATAATTAATCATTAAAAATTATTTATTTATGTATCATACTTGATTCCAAATGTTACTTAAATCATTTTATAATTCTATTTAACTAATTACTTATTATCATTATTCAAATATTTTATTCTAGTTTTATTTAACCAATATATCAAATGAGATATAACACTTTTCTATAACTCCACAAACCCCAATTGAAACCTTAATTCACATCTATTCTTCAATCATTATATTGTTTTAATTTAAAACACCATTCCTTAGGTCAAATCCGTGAGGAAACCGTCATTGTCTAATCTTGCATATTATTCAAACCATATTGCTATACCAAGTGAGTATTCATTGCCCATTTTTCATGTTTTATTATTTGGGGAAATCATGTGATATCATACACAAACATGCTTATACATTCTATTCTATTTCATACTAATATTCAATTCAATACGTGTTATGTTATTTACTTGCGATTATGTGTTCGTATTTAGATAAACTTGATAACATGATCATTAATTCACACAACCATGGTAACAATGATAGATCTATTGGTTTGACAACCCACCCCATTTGTTTAGTCGCGTGGTGATTGAAACCGGAATCATACATTCTATAAGGCTCCGTCTGAGGACCGAGTCAATTCAGTCATTAGGTTTGATCGTGTTGTTTGTCATTTATGATACATTGTTGCATGATAGTTATAACATTACCATGAGAATTGAATTGTTTTCAAGTTTTTCAATCAAAATTTGTGTGTGTTTAAACCTGTGATTACTCACCGGCTAATTCTTTAGCTGACTCGTTACTTTTTCACATGATTTCAGGAAATGCTATTTAGTGGAATTCTCTCTGCTCATATAGGATTGGACCTAGTCAAAAATAAAGAAGACAATATTATATTTCATGGTTATATTTAATTGCGTTGTAATGTGTGACTGAATGACATTATTCAATAAATAAATGGTTATTAAATGTTATTTCAACGTATTTATTACCTTGTGCTATGAACAATCGATTCACATTCGTCCGCCTCGATGATTCCGCCATCGGTCGGGGTGTGACAGATTGGTATCAGAGCCAAGGTTATAGGGAATTAGGTTATTAGAAATGGAATGACCTAGACTATAACTAAGTACCTTTACACATGAGTCCTCTCATGTATTCTATATGTTTAGATAGGGCTTATATGTGTCACTTATGTCTATTATGTTTATATGGTTATCACATTCTCTTATATCTTGATTCTTACCTATCACATACAAATTCTCAAATCATATTATATGGCATTATATGCCTAAATCAAATTGTTTTCAAATTTTAAATTTTGATTTACATGGTTTTCAAATCTCGTCAAAGTCCGTGTCACACGACCGAGAACATGCAATGCTGGAAGAGTGGGATACCTGTATCTTAAGGTGTTCTGTCTAGGCAAGGTATTTCATACAACTTGATTACCTTACCTGGGAACCCTCGAGATGAGTATTCGCTTATAGGTACGCATGTCCTCATTAAGGTTGTGGTGGACACAAATACTTTGATAAGTCACCGTATTCATTTTGGTTTGCGAACCGAACGTTTACACTCCTAACCTCTCATTGTTATTCTAAACAATCTCATTAACGATTTTATTATTTTGGAAAGTTCTAAAGGTTTTTCCATATCATACAGCATGTCTTCCCGTCAAAACCGCTCTCGATCTAGAAGCTCTGGCCGTAAGATTGCTGCTATAGTGGCACGTGAAGTTGCTGCGGTCATCCCAACACTGCTTACCCATTTGAATCAAGGCAACAACGTTGTTCAAAATCAAGCTGCACCAAACCCTCCACGAGCTTGTACTTACAAGCATTTCAGTTCTTGCAATCCCACTAAGTTTAGCGGGACCGAAGGAGCCACTGGTCTTTTACAGTGGTTTGAGAGTATCGAGAACACTTTTCTCAATAGTGAGTGTCCCGAGAATCTCAAGGTTCGCTATGCTACAAGTGTTCTTCAAAAGAGAGCACTCACTTGGTGGAACGGGGAGAAACGAACCCGTGGAACTGATGCTGCTTTGGCATTAACGTGGGATGAAGTCAAAGAACTCATGACTCGGGAATTCTGTCCAAGAAATGAGATCAAGAAGTTAGAAGCTGAGTTCTGGGACTTAGCTCAAGAAAGTGGAGAAAATCTAGCTTACACCAACCGATTTCATGAATTGAGCCTACTTGTTCCCCACTTGGTTACCCCATTATCCCGGGCCATTGAAAAGTACATCGGTGGTCTACCCATGAAGATTCAAGACACGGTGTGGGGTAGGAATCCTGCAACTCTGGAAGATACCATCCGGTTAGCTGCTCAGTTAACTGACAATCATGTTAAGGCTGGAACCCTGACTAGGAAGGGTGCTAAGAAGGTGCCCGAGAAACCCTCAGCTGAACCCCCTAAGGAGGAAAAACCTGAACCTTCTCAAAACAAGAAGAGGAAGGTTAAATCCCAAAACTTTGCTGTGGTTACCCCTACTGTTCCAGTTAATCAAGTCGCACCAAGCTACCAACCAGTCTCCAACAATCAAGTCCCGGCAAAGAAACCTTACACCGGAACTTTCCCACAGTGCAATATTTGCAAGTACCACCACCCTACTAATGCACAATGCCGTCACTGCACCAACTGTGGTCGTTTCGGTCATACTTTCAACGTGTGTAAGAGCGCAGCTAAGACTCCGGCTACCGCACCTGTTCTTCAACATCCTCCTGCAATTACTCAGGGTCGTGCATGCTATCAATGTGGTGATCCGAACCACTACCGCAATCGATGCCCTCAACTTGTCAGCACGGTGCCTACGGCTCAAGGACGTGCTTTTAACATCAATGCTCATCAAGCTCAAACCAATAGCGATGTGGTGAACGGTATGTTTTTAATCAATAATCATTATGCTTCAGTCTTATTTGATACCGGCGCCGACAAAAGTTTTGTGTCCTTAGAATTTGAGCCCTTACTTGCTAGTGCACGGACTAAGTTGAGAAAACCATTTACGGTAGAAATAGCCGACGGGAAACCTATCACAATCGATTCAATTATTCCAAACTGTATCCTTAGTCTTAGCGAGCATGATTTTCCTATCGATCTCACACCGATGCAGCTTGGAAATTTCGACGTCATTATAGGCATGGATTGGCTATCTAAGAACCATGCTGAAGTTGTTTGTTACGAGAAAATCATCCGGATCCCTCTTGCGCCCGAAAAGGTGTTAAATATTTATGGAGAAAAACCTTCCAAAGGCCTTCGACTTATGTCATGTACCAAAGCTCAAAAGTACCTTCGCAAGCATTATGTGGCTTTCTTAGCACATATCGTGAAAACGAATGAGAAGTCAAGGAAAGTCGAGGATATTCCGATCATTCGTGATTTTCCGGAAGTGTTCCCCGATGACTTAACTGGACTTCCTCCTGTTCGTCAAGTCGAGTTTCGTATCGATCTTGTACCTGGTGCAACACCTGTAGCAAAATCTCCATATCGTCTTGCACCATCTGAGATGCAAGAACTTGCTAGTCAACTTCAAGAACTTTCCGATAAAGGTTTCATTCGACCAAGTTCCTCACCTTGGGGAGCCCCAGTATTGTTTGTGAAGAAGAAAGATGGCTCATTTCGTATGTGTATCGATTATCGGGAACTCAACAAGCTTACTGTTAAGAACCGGTATCCTTTACCAAGAATCGATGATTTGTTTGACCAACTTCAAGGCGCTTCATACTTTTCCAAGATTGACCTTCGTTCGGGTTATCATCAACTTCGAGTGCATGATGACGACATTCCCAAAACAGCCTTCCGTACAAGATATGGTCATTACGAATTTCTAGTTATGCCATTTGGTTTGACCAACGCACCAGCTGTGTTCATGGATTTAATGAACCGCGTGTGTAAACCATACTTGGACAAGTTCGTGATCGTCTTCATCGACGACATTCTGATTTATTCAAAATCAAGATCCGAGCATGAACATCATCTTCGTTTGATTCTTGAACTGTTGAAAAAGGAGAAACTATATGCCAAATTTTCTAAGTGCGAATTTTGGTTGAAGGAGGTACAATTCCTTGGTCACATCGTAAATGATAAAGGAATTCATGTGGATCCTGCAAAGATTGAGGCGGTAAAGAGTTGGGTGGAACCTAAAACTCCCACTGAGATCCGTTCATTCCTTGGCTTGGCCAGCTACTATCGGCGTTTCATCCCAAATTTCTCAAAGATCGCTGTGCCTCTTACTGCCTTGACCCACAAGGATAAGTCTTTCCAGTGGGGACCAGATCAAGAAAAAGCATTCCAAACACTTAAACAAAAGTTATGCAATGCTCCAATCTTGACCCTCCCTGATGGAAATGATGATTTTGTTGTTTACTGCGATGCTTCCAAGCAAGGTCTTGGCTGTGTCCTCATGCAACGAGGAAAAGTCATAGCCTATGCCTCAAGACAGCTCAAAATCCATGAGAAAAATTACACAACTCATGATCTCGAATTAGGAGCTGTGGTTTTCGCACTCAAAATCTGGAGACACTATCTTTACGGCACCAAGTGTGTTGTATTCACTGACCATAAGAGTCTTCAGCACATTTTCAATCAAAAAGAACTAAACATGAGACAACGGCGATGGGTTGAGTTACTCAATGACTACGATTGTGAAATTCGCTACCACCCTGGAAAAGCGAATGTTGTAGCCGATGCATTGAGTCGTAAGGATTATGTCATACTCCAAAGTGTTACGATTCAATCCGAACTTAAAACTCGAATTCTCGAAGCCCAACACGAGTCAGTCACTGAGGGTAACATGTACGATGAAATGTCATGCGGCGCTGAACTCCAATTGGAAACAAAACCTGATGGTTTGTTGTATTTTCTGGATCGTCTTTGGATTCCTAAACGCAATGATCTTCGAACCCTCATCATGAGCGAGGCTCACAAAACTCGTTATTCTATCCATCCCGGTGCGGATAAGATGTTTATGAATCTCCGTAATCAGTATTGGTGGCCCGGCATGAAAAAGGATATAGCCTTGTATGTGTCCAAATGCCTCACCTGTTCAAAAGTTAAAGCCGAACATCAACGTCCGTCTGGATTACTTGTGCAACCTGATATTCCAGTGTGGAAGTGGGAAGACATATCCATGGACTTCATTACCAAATTGCCTCGAACCTCTAGCGGTTATGATAGTATTTGGGTCATTGTTGATCGATTGACTAAATCGGCACACTTCATACCGATTCGTGAAGATTATCGAGTTGAGAAATTAGCTCGTATCTATATCAATGAAATAGTCAGCCGTCATGGTGTGCCATTAAATATTATCTCCGATCGTGATGGTCGATTCATCTCCCATTTCTGGCAAAGTCTTCAATCGTCTTTGGGAACCCGACTCAATCTCAGCACAGCTTATCACCCTCAAACCGATGGGCAGACTGAAAGGACAATACAGACTCTCGAGGATATGCTTCGAGCGTGTGTCATTGACTTTAGTGGCTCTTGGGATTCTCATCTACCGTTAATCGAATTTTCATACAACAACAGCTACCATACAAGTATCCAAATGGCACCATTTGAAGCTTTGTACGGTCGCAAGTGTCGATCTCCTATATGTTGGTCTGAGATAGGGGATGCACAAATCACCGGTCCTGAACTGATTCAGGAATCAACCGATAAGATTCACAAGATTCGTGATAACTTGCTGGCTGCTAGAAATCGTCAGAAGCATTATGCTGATAAGGGACGGAAACCCATGGAATACAACGTCGGTGATCTCGTACTCCTAAAGGTATCACCTTGGAAAGGGGTGATCCGTTTTGGGAAGAAAGGGAAACTAGCACCTCGTTATGTGGGTCCATTCAAAGTGCTTGAACGTATTGGGAAGGTAGCTTACAAGCTTGAACTGCCTCAAGAACTCAGCAACATTCACCCAACTTTTCATGTTTCCAACCTCAAGAAATGCCTTGCTGATGAGAACCTCCGCATTCCACTTGATGAAGTTCAAATTGATGAATCCATGCACTTTATCGAAAGACCTGTGGAGATTATGGACCGTGAAATCAAACAACTCAAGCGTAGCCGAATACCTATCGTCAAAGTTCGTTGGGAGTCTAAACGTGGCCCAGAGTTCACTTGGGAGCGTGAAGACCAAATGAAATCCAAGTGTCCTCATCTTTTTGTCTCAGCCTCTTCGTGATCGAATTTCGGGACGAAATTCCTTAAAGTAGGGGAGACTGTAACATTTGACCTATTTTCGAATTGTAACCCGAACCTGTTTTTTTTAGAGTATTAGTTTCAATGAATTAAATGTAACTCGGGATAGTTTAATCAATATTATAAATCATTTTTCATCTATTTTAAACAATGGAACAATTTATAAAAATGTTATGATTATTATTAAGTTGAAATTTTTATAAATCATTCTATATTAAATAACTAAACTTAAAAAGTCTTATTAAAAATTTATAAAAGTTTATAAAAGTTTATAAATATTTTGTAAATAGATGGAATTATTGTTTAAATTAAGTTTAGGGTGGAAAGTGGCAATTATAAAACTTGAATTACAAGTTTTCACATAAAATAACAACTACCCTAAACTACAGGGGTTAAACCTGTAACTTTTTCAAACCAACCCAAAACCCCCCTGTTTCCCCTTTCGCCGGCCGACCACCGGCCGATCACCCTCCGGCGACCACCTCTCCCTCAAAACCACTCGAAAATGTTGCAATTAAACCGCCCCTTAATCCTCGCGAGCCTGTTTCGAACCTTGAACCAATTTTAAATGCGATTTTAAGTGATGTTATCACTCGGTCGGACCAAAACCGAAATCCACAATCAAATTCTAATGATTTCAGTGTGTTTCAAGTCGAAATAAACAAATTAAACAGGCGTTAGGATTCTATAATCATTATGAAATCGAAACTACTCTTAATTGTGCTTTGAAAGGTGTTAATCACTGATAATCAAACCGAAACTTCCGATTAAAGAACTTAAACACGTTGGAGTCGAAACAGTCACAATCAGGACTATAAACTCATAGTGAAACCTTCAATTCGATCACTTTGAACTTTCTGCAACCTCAATTACAAACAAAACAAACCCCACCATCTCTTTCGATCTCCATCTCCATTCGCGACCTGCAACTAATCGGACTACACCTTCGGGGCAACCTCAACAGAAATTGATTGAGGGCTTTTGATCATCTCGTTCGATTGAAGCTTTCTGCACAATTGATTCAAGTTTGATCAACCAAATCCGCTCGAATCGATTGCCACTCGTCGCGAACCGTTCTTCGAATCAATTACATTCACCTAATCATAATCAAGTAAGTTATGCACCTGTACCTACTCGATTTTGCGTGGGTAATCAAAGCCCCATGGTTATTG
Source organism: Flaveria linearis (assembly GCA_024085815.1). NCBI lineage: Eukaryota > Viridiplantae > Streptophyta > Magnoliopsida > Asterales > Asteraceae > Flaveria > Flaveria linearis. The sequence goes on from CM044012.1 coordinate 63,136,643, forward strand.
TGACAATCATGATCGAATCACACTTCAATTTGAATCAAATCAGAATTAGGGTTCATGTTTGAATTGGGGATTTCTGAAAATTTGGTTCTTAAATTATAAAACGAATTCTATAACAGATTCCGGGCTTACAGCCCACTGGTTTAAACCTCACACTCTTATACGAACAACCCGGGTTCGACCCTGGTCCAACACAATTAATTTTTTTTGCTAGTTATTTTCAAATCATTTTATTCCAGAAAATTTTAATATATTATTAAACTAATATAAAAATTATCTTGTTAGTTAAACCTATTCCATGAAATTATTAATTAATTTTTTTAAAATTCTAAAGGGTATAAATTACATATTTGTTATCTTTTAATAAAAATAAATGTTATAAAAACATATTTAATCTATTTGAACATCCTAAATTTTTTAAGCTATTTTGAATCAAATATAAATGAATTGTTTTGATCAAGTTATGAATAATTAATCATTAAAAATTATTTATTTATGTATCATACTTGATTCCAAATGTTACTTAAATCATTTTATAATTCTATTTAACTAATTACTTATTATCATTATTCAAATATTTTATTCTAGTTTTATTTAACCAATATATCAAATGAGATATAACACTTTTCTATAACTCCACAAACCCCAATTGAAACCTTAATTCACATCTATTCTTCAATCATTATATTGTTTTAATTTAAAACACCATTCCTTAGGTCAAATCCGTGAGGAAACCGTCATTGTCTAATCTTGCATATTATTCAAACCATATTGCTATACCAAGTGAGTATTCATTGCCCATTTTTCATGTTTTATTATTTGGGGAAATCATGTGATATCATACACAAACATGCTTATACATTCTATTCTATTTCATACTAATATTCAATTCAATACGTGTTATGTTATTTACTTGCGATTATGTGTTCGTATTTAGATAAACTTGATAACATGATCATTAATTCACACAACCACGATAACAATGATAGATCTATTGGTTTGACAACCCACCCCATTTGTTTAGTCGCGTGGTGATTGAAACCGGAATCATACATTCTATAAGGCTCCGTCTGAGGACCGAGTCAATTCAGTCATTAGGTTTGATCGTGTTGTTTGTCATTTATGATACATTGTTGCATGATAGTTATAACATTACCATGAGAATTGAATTGTTTTCAAGTTTTTCAATCAAAATTTGTGTGTGTTTAAACCTGTGATTACTCACCGGCTAATTCTTTAGCTGACTCGTTACTTTTTCACATGATTTCAGGAAATGCTATTTAGTGGAATTCTCTCTGCTCATATAGGATTGGACCTAGTCAAAAATAAAGAAGACAATATTATATTTCATGGTTATATTTAATTGCGTTGTAATGTGTGACTGAATGACATTATTCAATAAATAAATGGTTATTAAATGTTATTTCAACGTATTTATTACCTTGTGCTATGAACAATCGATTCACATTCGTCCGCCTCGATGATTCCGCCATCGGTCGGGGTGTGACACCGACACCATGAATTGAGTATGCTTCTACCACACATGGTAGACACAGTGCCTCGTAACATTGAAAAATTCATCAAGGGGGTACCACCTCAAATTCAAGATGCCGTGGTGGGTAGTAGGCCCACAACCTTGGAGGAAGCCATCACAATCACCGCCCAACTCACTGAGAACCATATACGAGCGGGCACCATGTCTGTGAAGGGTGCAAAGAAGGTGGAAAAGACGGCTTCTGAGGCTGTTAAGGAGACTAAAGCTGAACCGTGTCACAACAACAACAACAACAAGCGTAAGTTTACACCGGCACGCAACTATGCCGTGGCTGCACCCAAACAACCCCAAACGCAACTTGTACCTGTCGCTGCACCTGTGGCACAAGTGCCTGGGGCTAGAGCTTACGCTGGTCCCCAACCTATGTGCAACACGTGTAGATACCATCATCCGGGGAATCAACCATGCCGTATCTGTACCTTATGCGGTAAATATGGTCACTGGGTGGCGACTTGTCACCGTGCACCTAACAACGCCGCCATGGTCACAAATCGTGCTTGCTACAATTGTGGGGAACCTGGTCATTTCCGCCCACAATGCCCTCGCCTGGTGAGTAATGTTCCACAAGCTCGAGGACGTGCTTTCAACATCAACGCTAACCAAGCACAAGCAAACAACGACGTGGTGAATGGTATGTTAACTTACTTGTAACTTTTGTGATCCGATTCTTTTCATACATTACTTGTATCGTTAAATACCTTAAAAATTGAACAGGTATGTTTCTTATTAATAAGACTTATGCCTATGTCCTATTTGATTCTGGAGCCGATAAGAGTTTTGTTTCATTAGAGTTTGAACCCGTACTTACTAAGCCACATACGAAACTAGAAAGACCTCTCACCGTTGAAGTTGCCGATGGAGAACCGATCACTGTAGATGTTGTTATCCGTGATTGCATCTTAAGTCTTGACACTCACGATTTTCTTATTGATCTGATTCCTATGAAACTTGGAAGCTTCGATGTCATCATTGGTATGGATTGGTTAGCCAAACACCATGCCGAGATCGTTTGTTTCGAGAAGTGCATCCGTATACCGTTACCATCTGGGGATACTTTGAAAGTGTTTGGCGAAAAATCTTCTAAAGGGATTAAACTCATGTCTTGCACTCAAGCCCGGAAGTGCTTAAGCAAGAAGTATATGGCCTTCTTGGCTTACGTGGTCAACACGAAAGTCAAAGGGAAAGAACTTAAGGATGTCCCTATCGTGCGAGACTTTCCTGAAGTATTTCCCGATAACCTTAGTGGGTTACCTCCCGTGCGGGAAGTCGAGTTTAAAATTGACTTGATACCAGGAGCAAACCCCGTGGCTAAGTCACCATATCGGCTTGCACCATCGGAAATGCAAGAACTCTCTAGTCAACTTCAAGAGCTAACCGAGAAGGGTTTCATTCGTCCTAGTTCTTCGCCTTGGGGTGCACCTGTTCTCTTTGTGAAGAAGAAAGATGGATCGTTTCGTATGTGCATCGACTATCGTGAGCTTAACAAGCTTACCATCAAGAACCGTTATCCTCTTCCTCGCATCGATGACTTGTTTGATCAACTTCAAGGAGCTGCTATATTCTCGAAGATTGATCTACGTTCTGGATATCATCAATTACGAGTCCATGATGATGACATCCCAAAAACCGCGTTCCGTACTCGTTATGGGCACTACGAGTTTATGGTGATGCCTTTTGGTTTAACTAATGCTCCTGCTGTCTTCATGGATCTTATGAACCGAGTATACAAGCCTTATCTAGATAAGTTTGTGATCGTCTTCATTGATGACATACTTATCTACTCCAAGACTAACACCGAGCATGAATTGCATTTGCGACAAGTTCTTGAGTTGTTGAAGAAAGAACAATTGTACGCGAAGTTCTCGAAGTGTGACTTCTGGCTCGAGGAAGTTCAATTTCTAGGACACGTGGTGAATAGCCAAGGAATTCATGTTGACACTGCAAAGGTGGAAGCTGTGAAGAATTGGTGTGTTCCCACGACTCCAACCGAGATTCGTTCTTTCCTTGGTCTTGCTGGTTATTACCGACGATTCATCGCCAACTTTTCAAGGATCGCGAAGCCACTCACTTCCTTGACACAAAAGAATAAACCATTCGAGTGGGGGCCCGAACAAGAGGAAGCTTTTGAAGCGTTAAAGCACAAACTGTGCAATGCTCCTATCTTGACCCTACCCGATGGAAACGAAGATTTCACCGTATATTGTGATGCATCAAAACAAGGCCTTGGTTGCGTTCTTATGCAACGAGGAAAGGTCATAGCATATGCATCAAGACAATTGAAGGTTCACGAGGTGAATTACACAACCCACGATCTCGAGCTTGGTGCTGTTGTTTTTTCCTTGAAAATTTGGAGGCATTACCTTTATGGTACGAAATGTATAGTCTACAACGATCACAAAAGCCTTCAACACGTTTTTACTCAAAAAGATCTCAATATGAGACAACGTCGTTGGGTTGAGTTGATTAATGATTATGACTGTGACATTCGTTACCACCCTGGGAAGGCAAATGTCGTAGCCGATGCACTAAGTCGTAAAGTCCATAACAAGATGACCTCGTTTCAAGAGATTCGCGATCGACGACAGTGGTTTGATGCTTTGAGAAGATTCGATACTAAAATTCGACTAGATGTCAACAAGGCTACCGTACTGCTACAAAATTTGAGAATAGATAGTGACATCGAGTCTAGTATCTTGGAGGCTCAACAAGTGACTCAACAAGAAGGAAGAATGAAGGATGAACTGGAGCATAACCTTCTAACTCAACTGGAGACGAAACCTAATGGGTTGATGTACTTCGCGAATCGAATTTGGGTTCCAAATCGTGATAATCTTCGCACCCTTGTCATGAACGAAGCTCATCAAACTCGTTATTCTATTCATCCTGGCTCCGATAAGATGTACATGGACCTGCGTGGTCATTATTGGTGGCCTGGAATGAAGAAAGACATAGCGACTTATGTAGCTAAGTGCCTCACGTGTACGAAGGTTAAAGCCGAACATCAACGTCCAAGTGGATTACTTGAACAACCCGAGATTCCTATGTGGAAGTGGGAACACATATCCATGGACTTCATAACCAAGCTACCCCGAACCTCTCGTGGACATGACAGCATATGGGTGATCGTCGACCGACTGACCAAGTCGGCACATTTTATACCCATACGTGACACTTACAAGACATCAAGGTTGGCTCGTATATACGTTGATGAAATTGTAAGTCGTCATGGGGTACCTCTTCACATCATATCCGACCGAGACGCTCGTTTCACTTCGCACTTTTGGTCGTCTATGCAAGAACTCTTGGGTACTCAATTGGATCTAAGCACGGCTTACCATCCCCAAACTAATGGTCAAACCGAGCGAACCATCCAAACCTTGGAGGATTTGCTACGCCTTTGTGTCCTTGATTTTGGTGGTGATTGGGATACGCATCTACCGCTAGCGGAATTTTCGTATAACAATAGTTACCACTCGAGTATCAAGATGGCACCGTTCGAAGCGCTTTATGGTCGTAAATGCCGTTCACCGATCTGCTGGACCGACATTGGTGAAAACTTCATCACTGGTCCTGAACTTATACAAGAGACGACCGATAAAGTTTCTATCATCCGAAAGAACCTTGAAGTGGCAAGAAGTCGACAAAAGAGCTATGCTGATAAGAGACGTAAACCGTTGGAATTTCAAGTTGGGGAGATGGTTCTTCTTAAGGTTTCATCGTGGAAGGGTGTCGTTCGCTTTGGGAAGAAGGGTAAACTGGCTCCAAGATTTGTAGGTCCTTTCAAGATTCTGAAAAGGATTGGAAAAGTGGCTTACAAACTGGAATTACCTTCCGACCTTAGTGGGATTCATCCTGTGTTCCACGTCTCAAATTTGAAAAAGTGCTTGGCTGATGAAAGTCTGCATGTTCCGTTGGAAGACATCCAGATCGACGAGTCATTGCATTTCGTTGAGAAACCTGTTGAGATCATGGATCGCATTATGAAGAAGACCAGAACTACCACTACCCCAATCGTCAAGGTTCGTTGGGAGAATAAACATGGTGCCGAATTTACTTGGGAACGTGAGGAGCACATGAAGAAGAAATACCCGTTCTTATTTGTATAGTTTCATTTCTTAATTTCGGGACGAAATTCTTTTAAGTCGGGGAGACTGTAACATTTCGTATTTTCGTTAAATATAAGTTAACTTCGTTAAATTCTTGTAAGGACCATTCATGCCATTTATGAAACGTTGTGGGCTATTCTTGTTTCATTCCTTGTTTACTTAAGGTTCTAATCAATTAAATAGTAATATTAATTATAATAATAATAATAACATTAATAATAACAATAATAATAATAATAATATTAATAATAATAATAATAATAATAATAATAATAATAATGGAAATAATAATAATAATAATAATAATAATAATAAAAACTTGAATAATTAAATAAGTTAGATTAAAGTTTAAAAAGATGAGGGGGTCTTAATGTAATTTTATAAACTATAGATTAAAGTTTTAGCATCAAATAAAAGGGACTCAAAGTTAAGGGGCCCTTTGTGTAAAATCTCAAAAATTCAACCCAAACCCCCCGCCCATCCCGTATTTCCGGTGACCGGGTCCGGCCACCTCCGGTCGGCTCCGGCGAGGGCCAATACCCCCTCAAACGCTCCAAATCAATAAATCAAACCATTCTAAAAGCTTCGTGAACACGATTTAAACCCGTTTATGAGTTTTAATTGAGTTTAACAGCGGTTATGGGTTCCAACAATCGAGTAACCGATCACACTTAAACTCATTAGCCGTTCGAGCATTAAACGGCAATAATAATCTAATTAATCGAACGTACACGATCATATGATTAATACTAAACGTCTACAACTCTCAATTTCACCTGAAAACACCCAATCACACAAATCCAATCCTCCACATTACGCGGACCTGCAACTCAATCCAACCCACATTACGAGCATCCTTAATCGAGTTTGATTGAAGGCTTTCATTCCCCATCACCATAAGAAGCTGCACACAGGATTAATTGGATTTTCATTGCTTATTCCGTCTCCTTCGATCGACTCCCCTGCCGCGACTGTTCTTCGTGGCGTTCACCCGCGATTCGAACTCGATCAGGTAAATTAAATACATGAACCTGCTCGATTAAGCATGGGGAACAAAAGCCCCATGGTTAATTTGGTTGTAATCATCGACTAAAGGCTCGATTGATTCGTTTTCATATTAGGGTTCATGGGTTTCGGGGGATTTAAGGGATTAGACTTTAAAACAATTAAAAACCGAGGCCTAATGCGGCCACGGCCTTTGGTTCACCGGTAATACATGCACAATATACACGGGAGGTCCCGGGTTCGAACCCGGCAACCCCCATTTTTTTTAAAAGGCCTTTTTGGCCCTTAGAAATCGTATAAAAATTCTAAAAATTATTGAAACCAGTTTTATAAACTCTAAATATTTTTCTTTACATCAAACCAAATTCTGCAAATTTATTTCTTATAATATCCTAATATTTTATTTTATTTTATTTAAACAAATAATAAAACTAGTTAAATAATTTATAAGATAGACTTTAAAAGTTGTTTATCTTAACAAAACTTAACAAAACATTACAATTGGATTATTTTCATGTTTTAGTTACTAATTCAAATAATGAATAATTATTTGTCTCAAATATTAAATAATAAAAGTTTGTAGAAATTATATATTTTATAATTTCATGAATCATTCTAAAATATTATTCTCTTATAAAAAAAAATACTAACTAAGGGTTAGATTAATAATTTGTTATTAATCAAAACGTTATTCCAATTAATCTTAAATAATTATAAGGTTTTATATATATTAAACCTTATCAATTTCCATACTTAAAATTTATTCTTAAAATGCTTAAACACACATATAAAATTCCCCTAATGGATCGAAACGCGAATAATCACTTTATAAATTTAATTACTCGACAAACCTCACAATTCCAAATGAAACCCTAGTTCACGTTAAAACATTAAAGCTTATTATTAAGACTTTAACCTTGTGAATATATATTTACATATTTAGGTGCCTTGTAACGATTCACGTTGGAACGACGCCTACTATTATTCTTATTAATCGTCATTATATACTTATTTGACAAGTGAGTTTTCCTTGCCCCTTTTACTTTATTTCACACCATTTTGGGGTGAAACATGATACTTATACATTACACACTTATAAACATTTGAGACTTGTAAAGCACTTGCAATTCATCTTTATATCTTGTCATGGTTATTTGTATGTTGTAAGTGATTATATGAGATACATAGTTTGTTACAATCATTAACTATTGCTAGCCTGGCGACGTCTTAGATCTTTGGGCCTGACAAGCCTATTTGGTGCTAAAGTCGATGTATTGCCGACTCCTAGGAGCCGTATGCTTGTGCACTAGGGAACCAAATGCACTTAGCCAATCTTATATACTTGTAATCAAGTCGAGGTTTGATTGTGAAGATATGTGTTCTATAACCTTACTAGCTTATAACCTATGACATGAATTGCTACTTATAATCTTTTCATATTATGTATGAAAACTTTGGAAACTCACCAACTATTTTTAGTTGACCTTTTATTTTTATCATGTTTCAGGTAACCCCCAAGTTTAAAGTGGTCTTTTGAAGCTTGCAATAAAACTAGGACGTGGACCTAGTTAAATAAAGAAATGTCATGTTATGTTTTGATATTTGTTTGAATGTATTTCGTGATTTAGACTTATGTTTGTAATTCCTATTGAAACTATTAATTTGATTATTTACATTTAAACATAGCGTTATGTGGCTGTGAACAATCTTATCCCTCACACCTCGACGATTCCGCCATCAAGGTTGGGGTGTGACATGAGATTATCAAGACTTCACAATCCAAATGCTCTAATTAACCCAAAATCATAACTCATTCAACCAAAGAACACATTAAACTATTATACCAAATTGAATCAAGTGTAACTTTAACAGAGCTAGCATAAACATAGATCTATAAAACTTGGATTGAAGAATTTGAGTGAATCAAAGTAAACTAATCGAACCTGTGTCACCACCCCAATACCGCTACTGCCACACCGCCACCGCCACACCACCACCGCCATACCAACACCAACACGTCCACCACCACACCACTGCCACGCACCACACCAGCGTCGCCGCACCACACTCCACCATGCCATCACACAATCGGAGCGCGAGTTCAAACACCGAAAACCTGACCTCCTCCTCCACCAACAAATCCACCACCCCCAATTTGGGTTTTAGGGTTTGGTTTTAGTGCGAAAGGGGTGAGAAGATGTGTATGTATAGATAGAGGGGAAAGAAGGGACCTTGTGAGATGAGACGGAGGAGGCGGTCATCACAGCGGAGGAACGGAGGCGTCAGTTTGTAGGTGGTGGTGCCGGAGAAGGGAAGAGATCGAAGATTAAGGGTGAGGGGAAGAGGGTGAAGGCTGGTGGTGGTTCAGTGAATAGTACTATTCATGGGTAACTGTTCATCATTTGCTTTTTTCATATTATACAATATATATATTTTTAATATTGATATTTTGAAAGGTTAAAAGATATTTTGTTTTTTTTAATTTTTTTTATTTTAATATATACATAATTTGAATTAAAATTATTTAAACAGTTTAATATTAAATAATACAAATACAATAATAAAATTAAAATTAAAATATATAATTCGCATATTACAAATTATGAATTAAAATAAATTTATATAAGCTGGGGCTTCTCGGTTATTATCTATTATTGCGTTGTATTCCGAGATACGAATCCTATACATAATCTCCCATTCTGCAGCACGTACGCGTTGGTTAAGAATCCAAAGATTGCTTAATGTTGGCATCGGATAATCTCCTTCTAACTTAACGTGGACGAAATGATTATTGTTGACATGAACAATCGATAGGACATGATGAGGCATGACAGTTTTCGGATCAGCCCATAATGGGAAAAATGTTTGACAACCATTATTGCTTAATAAATGAAGAATAACCCCAAACTTTTGAGCAACCACTATTCCCGTATACGGCATTATCATCCAATGTTCTTCTGGTGCAGGTTCCACACTTTGCCAATCGATGGTGTGACGTAATTCGTTATACTGTCCGGGGTACAAAGTATCGAAAACTTCTCTGTACTTCAATTCATGTCTGTCCAACTCTTCTAAAAGTTGTGTCTGCACATACATCCACTTATTTTCGTCAAACCCTAAGCCTAAAGCTATAGATCGAAAACCACAATTCCCATCGGGTCGGACTTCTCGTATACGTGAAATATACTGATGAAAGATTGATGGAATCCAATTTTTTAACCTGTTTATATTGTTTAATTGGCGATCTCCGACAATCGATGAAAACTCATTAGTACCCTGTGATACTTTAGAAGACGTTGAACGACTACGTTGCATGGCAGGCTTCTGAGCCTTTACAGCTGAACTTGTTCTTCCGGTAATGCGAGACGCAATAAACGAGCTATGTCTCGGCATGTCGCACATACTTTGTTGAGTGTCATACTTTTGTTGTTGAACCTTTAACGTTGGACGAACGCGGATATCTGTTTGAACAACAGGCGCATTTTTGTTATTTTTCCATGGATACATAATTTTTTTATTTTTTTCACTAAACTAAATTTTACAGCGGTGGGTTGTGTCATTATTTGTTGTTTCACGCGTTCCATTTCTTCTTCAACATCAACTTTTTCATCCACCATATATGATGGTTTAATTTTATCAAGCTTCGTCCAAAATACGTCAATTGCATCTAATGTAATTTTAGTGCCTGCATTATAAAGTATAAATTAATATATAATTTGTTACTTTAATAGAAAAATGATAATGATGGAACGGCTATTACCAGAATGTTCATATTTTTCCAGCCGACAAGCACAAGGCAATCCACAACTAGTGAAAAGATGACACCCACATGTTGCATTTGCAGAGCACATCACATGTAATTTAGTGTTTTCGGCAACTAATAAATCAAGAGCTTTGTGTGAAACCTTGCCTCTTAAGTAATCAAATAGCGGAAGTTTATGATGATTCATGATTTTAATTTTGCTTGTCTCAAAGCTTTCGTTTAAATTTACCTCTTGTGTCCCATCATATTTGAAATCACTTATACGTGGCGTATGGGTCCATACGCCACGTATAGGCTTGCGTATGGCACCTATACGCGGCGTATAGGTCCATACGCCACGTATAGGCTTGCAACGTCTTCCACATATGGAACCATACGCTGCGTATATTCGTACATGGTACAAAAACGCTTTAAAGGACGTCTGATAACTATACGTAGCGTGTGGGCCCATACGCCATGTATAGGCCACCTATACGCAGCGTATGGGTCTATACGCTGCGTATAGTCTTGCCCCGTTTGCCCCGTATGAGCCCATACGTTGCCTGTAATCGTACATGGTACAAAACAGTACGTCTGACACCTATACGTGGCGTATGGACCCATACGCCACGTATAGTGCACAAGCCTTGGGCGTATGGGTCCATACGCCACGTATAGTGCTCATGCGCCCAAGGCTTAGCCTTTGTTCAGGCGCACGACCTTTGTTCAGGCGAATGAGCACTGTTTACGCGCATGACTTGGAAAGAAAATAGGGTTACGTGGGTCAACTATTTCTTCAAAATAATTTTTAGGTAAACTATAACTCTTATTTTATTTATATACATACTTACGTACACATAAATGTCTTGATTACTTAATAATCATTTCAACTAACTCGGGTTCCACGGTATTAGTCGGTTACGATGAAAATCTTAAAACTTATTCAGTTTAACCGTAACCGACTAACACCGATGGAACCCGAGTCAGTTGAAACGATTCTTAAGTATCCAATTTAAATATATGTATATATGTATGTAAATACTTACTGAGGTAAGAATATATAGTATTACCGAGTAAATTATTTACGAGAAGAAAATGTTAAACCACAAAACCCAAATTTCTTGCGATCTTGAATCTAACCATCAATCACAAACGATCGAATTTACGAATTCGAACCTTTACGTTTTTTTTGTGAGTGCGCGAATGCGTTGCCTCCCTTTATATACATAACGAAAAAGGGACCTATACGCGGCGTATGGGTACATACGCCACGTATAGGTCGGTGTCGTACATGACAAGTGGGTAGGTCCCCGACTGCTGCACCGACAGCTATACGCGGCGTATGGACCCATACTCCGCGTATAGCTACCTACTCGCTTTTCATGTACGACACCACCTATACGTGGCGTATGGACCAATACGCCCCGTATAGGTAGGCTGAAGTGACGTGGAATGTCAGACATTAATGGCGCATTAATGGTCGATAGCTATACGCCGGGCATGGGCCGCGTATGGACCCATACGTGACGTATAAGGGGGTGTCGATTTAAAATAGTGGGTGTCTATTTATTAGGTACCTTAGAATAGAGTTAATCTCGGTTTTGGTCCCTGTGTTTTGCAAATTGACTCCACTTGAGTACCAACGTTTATTTTGTCTCCATTTGAGTACTAAATTTTAAAAAAGTTGTCTGTTTCAGTCCAAATTTCTAACGGTGTTAACATTTTCTGTTAGATTTTTGTAAAAAGACCAAAATACCCCTAAGGGCTATAAAAATATCACCATCTCCACCACACACCACATACCACCACCACCACCACACACCATCGCCACCACACACCACCGCCACCACACACCACCGCCACCACACACCACCGCCGGCACACTCCACCGCCACACACCACCGCCACATACCACCGCCACCACACACCACCGCCGGCACACTCCACCGCCACACACCACCGCCACCACACACTACCGCCGGCATACTCCACCACCACACACCATCGCCACCACACACCACCGCCACCAAACACCACCGCCGGCACACTCCACCGCCGGAATTAGGGTTTGGGGCAAAAAGAAAAACTCAGACGATGAAGAAATGAAGCAACGGATGGTATGGAAGTTTCCGAAGGGTGGTTGACCCCCTCCGTTGCTTATGATTTTCCATTTTGCCCTATCTTTTAACCGCCCTTCTGCTTTCGATCTATATCTATACACACACATACATACAAACATATTCATACGCATAGACACAGAAATTATGGATTTTCTGTGTAGTCGATCGACGGATCGGCTTGTTTGTAAGCAATCTCAAACGCCACTTACCACCGTCACCACCACCGCCAACACCAACAATAACATATCATTCTCAGGTACTATTCGTGTAATTAACTCTTTATAATAATAATAATAATAATAATAATAGTGGCGATGATGATGAATTTCTAGTCGTCTGAGTGAATCGGTGGTTGAGATTTACCCAATCTTGGCGAGGTAATTTTCCGGTCGTCGATATATTCGATGCTGCTGTGTGGTGCGGTGGAGTGTGCCAGCGGTGGACTGTGCCGGCGGTGGTGTGTGGTGGCGGTGGTGTGTGCCGGTGGTGGTGGTATGTGGTGTGTGGTGGCGGTGGTGTGTGGCGGTGGTGGTGGTATGTGGTGTGTGGTGGCGATGGTGTGTGGTACTGTGGAGAAGAAATTGAAAAGTGAGATGATATTTTTATAGCCCTTAGGGAAATTTTGGTCTTTTTACAAAAATCTAACAGAAAATGTTAACACCGTTAGAAATTTGGACTGAAACAGACAACTTTTTTAAAATTTGGTACTCAAATGGAGACAAAATAAACGTTGGTACTCAAGTGAAGTCAATTTGCAAAACACGGGGACCAAAACCGAGATTAACTCCTTAGAATATCTAAAAGTGTCAAATCAAAAACTTATTTTATTATAATACATAGATGTACCTCAAAAGGGGATATGCACATGATTAAGTATATTTACTAGTTAAATATATATAAAGAAAAGTAACTTTTAATAAAAGCTTGTGACGACGATCAAAATTACAGATTTGAGAATTAATTACTAAAAGAAAATTGAGTATAAAAATAAACTTTATGTAGACTAGACAATCTAGTGTATATTTGTATTAATTGAAGCAAGTATAATATGCTACTTTTATTATATAAACTAGTAATTCTCACCCCCGCGTTGCGGCGGGTTCAAACACGAAAACATTAATACAACATTACATTCAAAATACATGTATACATCATATTCAAAAGACTATTTTTGTATATGCAACACACAAGAAGCTTTAATACATGTTTGATTTCCGCATGACTCTGCCCTCTTAAGTTCCACTGCCATCTCCTACAAACAATAAATTAGTAGCACTAAAATAGAACCACAACCTCCCCACCACATACAGATTCACAAGCACAAGAAAACAATACTTTCACAACATAATCCCCAAATTGCATAAAAGAACCAAAACATCTCTACCACACAAAGATTCATCACAAGCACAACAAAACAATATTTTCATAACATAACCTCCAAATTAGCATAACTAATTAACTATAAAGTGATTAAATTGAAGGTGAAAATGATGAACTCACATGCCAATAATCATAATCAATGGTGAGCAATTTAGTGATACCAAAAGTACCAGCAGCAAGAACAATAGCAGCATTAATAGCCCTATCCATCAACCTATCCACACTTTCACCTTCACCAACCTCACCACCATCACCACCACCACCACTCACCGTCGCCGTCGCCGACGAAAACCCACCTTCAAACGAAAATCTCCCTTCACCACCACCAAATCCACCGATCAACTGCACCCCTTCATCCCCATCAATCCCCCTTTCAATCTCACCCACCAAGCTCCCAACTTGATGATCCGTCAGATCACTACTCTTCATCGGAATCACATCTTGCTCCTTCGCCACCGCCTTCACCGGTCCGGCGACCTTCGATTTCGTCAAGAATTTGGGCGTTTGTGAAGTGGGTGCGATTGATCTCAAATCTTTGAAATCTTTCACCGGTGGTTTGTATAAAGAGACCACGGTGGCGTTAATGGAAGCAGCAGCCATTAAAGATATGATCTTTTCGCCGGAAAATCGATGGGTCTGCTTTCTCCGGCGGAATTTGGGGTCGGTGTAGTGTTCTTATAGCATTGTAGTTTACCTAGAAACAATCGATACCTGAAGGGGGATCTGCGGGCTGAAGGGGATCTGAGGGCCGAAGGGGATCTGCGGGCCGAAGGTGGCGACGGTGGCCGAAGGGGATCTGCAGGCCGAAGGTCGCGACAGGCCGAAGGGGGCGGTGGCGACGGGGGCGAGGTGGCCACGGAGGCGAGGTGGCGACGGCGAGGTGGCGAGGTGGCGACGGCGAGGTGGCGACGGTGGCTGAAGGGGGCGGTGGAATTGTGGGGAGGAGGAATGGGTTACTGTAGCTAAAGTTTATATCTTTAATATATATATAATTTAAGGGATAAGAACGGTCAAACTAAATGTACGCTATATAATTAACAAGGTTTAATTCTTTAGTGAATACCCTGATAGTTAAATGGTGTCACAAAGATTATAAGTTTAAATCCTATGTAGATTATGCTTTGTTCATTTTAGAAAATCTATTAATTGTTGTTATAAAAATATTTATAACAAGGTTCAAACTGCATGCTTGTGCATTCCCTAGATGAAACTTTCAATAAGTTAGGTTTGTTTTTAATTTGTATGCACCAAGAAAAGAAAGATATTAGTGATTCTTATTTATGGACAACGTAATTTGAGTCAATACTAAGTTTAGATAATTCCGGCTCATATGATGATTTGAAATAGAACATGATTCAAGTACTCAGTGGGTTTTTTACATCAAGCTATAACTTTAAATAAGTTATTTAGCCTTTTAAATTTATTTTTATGTTCTCGAATGACTTGAATAGTAGGCGTAACAATACTAGTAACAATACTAATACTTCATTAATAATGGTACTTTATTTTTAACCATAAAACATCAAATTATTATGAAAACAAAAAGAATATTAATGGTGCATTCTTAAAATTGTATAATTTGTACATACAAATGTGTATGATATGTTTATAAAAACAATTAAAATTTAATTTTAATTTGTTTATTTTTTTAGCTTTTGAACGCTTATCTCCACGTGCATAGGTTATATAGGTTATGTGTAGGTAATCTATCTATACTAATAAAAATATGTTTTTTTGCTGACACATGACACAATTATAGACCATCTTAATATTATTTTCTCGTTTTTCTATCCTAATAAATAATAATATTAATTACTATAATTTTATTTAATTTAATTTAAGATTAAAAGTATTTTTTTATAAATTAAGAAGAGAGATCTTTCTATAAATGCAATTTCTAAATAAACAAATTTTTTGATAAAACATATTTTTCTAAAACATTAAAACTTTTTTAAAATTTAAAAAATTCTAAAAATTATATTTTTAAAACTTTTTGTTTGGAAACAAAATATTAAAAAGGTAAAATAGTAAAAAATAAAAGTCTATTTTATACTTAAAGTCCTTATTCGTGCGTAATTTCAATAATATCATATCTCAAGATATTGTTTTATAATTCATAAATTTTTGTTACTAAGTATTTAATATTTATTTATTCAACCCGTGTAATACACATGATACCAACCTAGTATAACATACACATGAATTGCCTATGTGTAAGTTCTATAAATACACAAAGTGTGTTGATCATATTGCTTTTTTGTATTTCAAGAGAGAGACTATATACTGCAGTTAATCTATTTTCTGATATTTTAAACAAAATTTTGAATTGAAAAGCTAAAAATTTAATTTTGTTACTCGTATAATTTATGTTCTGTATAGAATCTCCTATATACATGTGTGCTTTTCCGTTCAAAAATTATTTTATATAAGGGAACATGTTATATGCTATGGTATATTGATACGAAAGAAAATAATAAGTTGAGAAATGACGCACATGTTTTAAATGAAAGAACTTATTTTCTAAGATGACCGTCAATGCTCCCATTTTAATGAGTGAGTTGTATGTCTCATCGTGGACGACCCCGCCATCTCTTTTCTTCATCTTCATGGGTGGGATGCTCGCGATCTCTCATTCCTTCTCATGCATGTCTCACAAAGCTTTCACTTTCCCACCCCCATGTACTCTTGCCCATTCCTCTTTCCTCTATGGCGACAATTTTCTCCTTCACCTTATGCTTCATGCATTAGAGACTCTATAAACTCTTATTTCTTATTGCATATCCAAAGTTGACAGGTAAATTAAAAAATATTAATATTTACAAACTAATAGAATAAGAATTAAGTTAGACAGTTAAATAGACACGTGGATTATTGTATCTGCTTGAATCATTTACGACTAAAATTGAAATAAAATAAATGTTGAAAATTTGAGAATGATTCTTCAAATCAGAATTGGGTCTATACTCTATACATGAAGGATTTTGAGTCCAAGAATTAGAATACCCATCTTTAGTTATTTGTCAAACTACTCTAAACATTTAAGGTGGTTATCTTCATAAGGGTCTCAGAACTTGATGGATAAAAATTTATACATGTTTTAACTTGGATTTTTTTCTCTAGCTTAATTTTTTTACTTTTATTAAATTGATTAGTACAAGATTCTACCAACTCTCAGTATGTTTGTGTGCGCGCGCACATGCATGGACTGAATCAAACACGAACAACTAAATAGTTAAGAATTAATTGAAAAGTTTTGATGCTTGATTATGGTATGAGAAAACAATAAAACTATCATGATTAATGGAGTAAAAAGATACATAAAAAGTAACATCTTAACCATGCACTATAATATAATCCAAGATCTAAAATTAGTACCTTTGATTTCAAATTATTTCATGATTCCCTATTTAATATTATATATACATATATATACACTCTCCAAATAGCATCAGAAAAACTAGTTTCAACAAAACCAAGGTGGATATCCTCACAGAAATACCTTAAATGTCATCCACTTGCTTTTGTTTTTCAATGTTTGTCTCTCTCCATTGAACGTGCGATCATATTCACAATCACATTATCATGTTTTGTACGCCTAATCATACACATGCAAAATCTCAAGAATGAAGTACTAAGCATCCCCATTATATTAATTAATTATATTATTATATGTAATTAACCAAATGATAAGATCTAGATCATAATCTTCATTAACAAACCCATCACTTAGGTTCAATGGACTTCACTGAATACTGCTTACATGTATCTGACTCTATAAGCAATCATGTTAGTTTTCTGATTACTTTTTCTTAGTTAGATCTATTGTAATGATCTTTATTAATTATAATTATACATATTATCATAATAGAGTGTGACCTCGACATGAATATGACTCTATAAGTGAGGCACTAGTACAGAGGTTTAAATTAGTTAAAAAGGATTAGCAATTAGCATGTTCCATGTCATCATGTTATTATTATAATAGAGTGCATGTGACGTCGACATAATAGATAGGTGACTAAACAAATCACATTATTATATGTGGACAAGTGATAGGAAAACATTGGTGGGGTGGGTGTTATTCCATCATTCCATGTAGTGTCTCTAACCCAATCAAAAGGTTTATAGAATATGAATTAATGTATGTTCCAAGTAATTATAAATCTATAAGTTTAAATGTTCATGTAAATTGGTTTGTTTAGAAGCAAAGTAATTAATGATTACATTAAAAATATTACAAATCATATGTACCTAAGATAAATAAAAGAGAAAAATTTTAAAACGTTCATTTTCTTCTATTTTTTTCTTCATAAAATGCCCCCTCAAAATTTTTTTCTCAAAATGTCCTCTGTTGCAAAGCGCCAACGCCTCTCTAGACAGGGCGTGGGCGTCCACATAGCCTTCTTCTTAAAAATTGATACATGACAAACAGAGTCGCGGCCTGTGAGATCAAGGCGTGCGGCTCCAAAGTCGGTCGGCCACCTAATGCAAAGGTTTTTTTTATTAGAATTAAATATTATTATAGTTAATTTACTCATATTTTGTTTTTTTTCTTATAACTTTTAAAATATAACATTTTACAAAATTTCAAGTATACAATTAGGACATGCTTATTTTATCTACGTACCGACGTAGATTTTATTCAAAACGGAGTCAGGGTCAAATTTACGTGAACATTGAATATAATATTTGACCGGAATCGGTTTTGTATAAAACTTACGTCATCACGTAGATTTAAATAAAGCACGTCGTAATGGTATATTTGAAATTTTATAAAACGTCATATTTTAAAAGTTATAAGATTAAAATAACATTTATGAAAGTTGGCATGGAGGTTGGTGCAGAGGCGGCCACCTCTTCTTTGTAGGTGGACGATTTTATTTTACAGACGGTATCGCCTGTGTTAATTATGTGTCTGATTTTTAGTGGGCTCAGGTGCCCACATTTGTTTTTAAAAGTGTCGGCGTCTTGTCTGAAAGGAACATTTTGAGAAGAAATTGTTGGAGTACACATTTTAAAGGAAGTGTAATAGAAAACAAACATTTTAAGAATTTTCTTAAGTAAAAAACATCATGATCTCTAGAAATCAAATCACGTCTAGATGTCAAATCTAATATAAAAATAATAGTCTAAGGAGAGACAATTTGCATTACTTTTTTGAACAACTTTGAACGGAAAAAAATTATATTTAAAATTAAAACTTTTCACATGTATTGAAACTGAAAGAATCACTCTTTGAGTTTGTGATGCGATTAATTGATAAAATAATTGTACTTCATTTTTAAATTTAAAAGGTGGAACTTGATGGTGATGGTGGTGGTGACGAAGGCAACAATGGCATAGTGGTTCGTAGGGATGGTAATAAGGGTGGTGTTGGCATTGGTGGGCGGTGACAAGAGAGAAGGGTGGTTGTGGGGTTGGTGGTAGCTAGCGGACTACTAGTGACCGCGGTAACCAGTGGCGGAACCAGGAAATTTTCCTAGTGGGGTCACTATTTTTCGGTGACTCGTTTTGTAACAAGATAATATAAAATTTTTCGGGTCGGGTCGGGTCGGTTCGGGTCGGTTCGGGTCGGTTCGGTTCGGAATGTAATTAAATTACATACAAAATGTTAACAAAAATATAATATCCAAATAAATTATATAAAACTTACATATTGTTGAAACCACTCGGGACGAAATCGTCTAGATTTTCCACTAAAATCTCGTTGTGGAAACTCATGCCCAATAGGTTGACATGGACCTCTAAGCAAATATGCTCTTCTAATTTCATCTTTTTGATTAGGGTGATATGATGAGATTGGCTTTCGTTTAGAAGGATCCCATGGGAGATTATCTAAATCAATTCTTGCCGGAATACTATTACTAGATGAAGAAGCAACATTCGATGGTTTCCTTTTCATAACAAAGCGGTCCATGTCCCTAATTTATACAAATTGTGATAAACTAAATTACTAAGATGATAAAATACCAAATTATATCACATAAAGTATATTATAAACTAAATTACTAATATCATACCCAAATTGTGATAAACCTAAATTACTAATATCATACATTCATACCCAAATTGTGATAAACCTAATATCATATAAACTTAAAAGTTCCTAAATCCTAAAGGCTAACAACAAACAAGTTAAGTAAACCATATAGAAACTTACTGTTTTAAAGAATTAATGGCTAACAACAAACAAGTTTCTAAATTCTAAAGGCTAACAACAAACAAGTTTCTAAATTCTAAAGGCTAACAACAAACAAGTTAAGTTATGTCTAACAACAAACAATTAAGCAAAATAAACTAAATAATTTGAACTTTAAATAAACCATATAGAAACTTATTGTTTTGAAGAATTAATGGACAATTGATGGATGAGGGGCCGATTGGGGGTGACCGCAGCTGGATGAGGGGTCGATTGGGGGGTGACCGAACTTCGATGGAGACTCGAACTCGCCAAGCAGCCAAGCTGGGCAGTCGATGGAGAGGGGCCGATTGGGGGTCGCAGCCAAGCAGCCAAGCAGCCAAGCAGCCAAGCAGCCAAGCAACCAAGCAGCGCGCGCCACTGGGGATGACTCGATGGAGAGGCCGATTGGGGGATGACTCGATGGAGAGGGGAATTGGGATGGGCGGATGGGGGTTGGGGGGGAAAAATTAAGGGTTAGGGTTTTATTTGAGAAGAAGGGTAGTTTAGTAATTTCAAGTAAATTTAGAAGGGGAAAAAAATAAAAAACCGCCGGGAGGAGGACTCGAACTCGCGACCACTTCCTGCCTGAGTCGCGCGCGCCAAGCCCAATTACCAGCGAACTAGGAAGCAATTTTGTGTTATATTACTAATTTTAATATACTAATGGGTTCACTCCCTGTAAAACTATGGGTTCACTCAAAATTCGGTATTATACGTAACACTACGGGTTCAAAAATCAATGGGGTCACTTGACCCCGGTCCGGATAGGATAGTTCCGCCCCTGGCGGTAACAACAAAGGTTGTCATGGCGCAGGTGAGGGAGCGTGTGATTCAATTCCTTTGGTCAAGAAATTTTAGAATTTACTAAGAGATTAGTTATTAATCATAAAAGAAATATTAAAATTACTGTGTTGAGTTTTAATATTTGTTTTAAATACATCAATAAATGAACCAAAATTCATACTTTCTGTGTATCATCGACAAATTTTATGCTAATTTACACTTCAAGAATACTAAACACACATTGATCTTTTATGCCACTTAGTACAAAGATTTTACATTAATTTACATTTAAATGTTCAATAACGTTTTCAAACTTCTCAAGAGCTTTACAAAAGACACCCTCATCTTTTAAACATTGATCTTATCTACTTGAGGATTGTATGAACTTAGAATTTGTTCAAAAACACACCCTCATCTTTCAAACTTTTCACTGGTTGTTTGCATGAACTTTTGAACGTGTTTACAAATAGGACTAAATTTCAAACGTCAAATATCATCCCAGCAATTTAATATAACCGATGTACCTGACTCTTCGGTTCAAAGAAATAATGTATGGTTAAAGATATGTGTCACGTCCAGCAACGGCGTATAATCCTAAGACTAAAATCCTTGCTCCAGTATTGTTTCTTTTTCCTACTAGTCATATAAACTATTAAAGATGATATTAGAAGATGACCATGCTTATGCACCTGAAAATAAGAATCAATCCACGATCTTTGGTAAGGAGGTCGGAGTCCCTGAGAAAATGTGACCTATCAATGGTGACTCAGAGGCCCGAGAATGTCGACCCCCCAAAATTGCTTGTTGTTTTTCATGATATGTTGCCCAAGTGACTATATAAAGTCCTGAGATGATCAACAATCCTCCTACAATGCTGTTCACAGAACAGATAGTGATGCAAGAATTAATCAGGGAACAATGATGCTAAAACAGCAACCTAGGAAAATGTTTTACTAATGACTACTACACAAATCCTTCAATTTGTGCATTTTAAGTAATTTCTGATGGTAACTATGTATAATTAAGTTTCCTTAGCTTTAGACTTTGCTAAATAACAATGTTTCTCTATGTACCATGATAATTGTCATGTTTGATTTCTTAAATAGTTTAAGATGTCCTGATGGGACATCATAATGCTTAAGTGGTGTGTCCCGTAACTAAAAGATTAGAGATTCAAATCCTACGTGGGATAGAGAAATGTCATAACTTTATACTTGATCATGACAATGGCTTGATTTGTGATTTAAAAACTCTACTTTTTTCCTAAATTTTGTGTTGCAATATTCACCGGGATCCAATTGCTGTGGTTTTAACTAAAGTAGAAACAGATGTGTGACAAACAAACATGACTCGGGTTAAGGAGGAGTGGCAATTTCAACAGCAATGAATGAGTCCATTTGGGTTATGGTGTATCTCTATAAGGTCAAATGGATGAAGTAACCTATCTTAAATGGACACGGGTCAGAATTCACCCAAAGGATCACATAAACCTCCTACATCATTCTATTAGAAAAACAGAATTGTATAACTCTTGTAATCACATTTAACTACTAATTTATAAAAATGTTAGAATCTTTTTACTAAAGTGTTTTGGGTCTACCTAACACGTTTGTAGCCGAAAAGGACATTATCAAATTAAAATAATATGATAGTAAGTTAAATGAAGAGATGATGAACAAACCTCCCCATATAAATCGGGCTTCCGAGGAAAATTCTTGACAAAAAAGCAGATGCAGCAGGTTGAAGTGGATTATAAAGTGCAACCAAAGAAGGTCCTAGGATCTTGTTTGACCATGTCAGAAGTCCATAATTTAATGCAGATGATATGGTTCCCTGAAGATAAAATCATGTTTATATTTTGTAATAGATGTCTACAAAATTCTGCAAACTGATATAAGTTTCCTAAAAATGCAAACTGTATGCCAAACGGCGATTTTGTATTTTTTTTTCAATCGTGCAAATGCAAAAACAGAAAACAAAAACATGGTGGAAAAAAGTTAAAGTTTTTCATTTCGACAAGCTGGTAGCAGCTGTATGAAGTATAGCATTCAGAATCTGGTACTCCAAATCCATATTATTTTAGTTTGTTAAATATTTAAATCCTTCATCCAGTCCATGAAATGTAAACAACTGACTGACAACATAGTTTAAGAACGATGTTGAACATTAACAGAATGTCTTCAGTGCCCTCAATAATGAAAAAATAGGATAATCTTCCTAGTTATTCATATGTAATGATGGGAAGGAGCAAGTTCTAAAAAATAAAAAAAAAAATTAATAAATAAAAAAACGATTATCATGGCACATTTCAAAGAGAAGCTTGCAAATTTCTGGTCTGGAAAAAATAATAAGCAAGATAAAATAAAAATTTAAAACTTGCAACTTTAACAAATGAAAATAAATTAAAAAAATACTTACAGCATAAAGTACTGCCCAAACCTCAGATTTAGTCAAACTCCAGTCAGTTGACTCATTGTTCATCACAAATGCAGTTGAGACAAGAAAAATAACACCGAAAAGGTAGGAATATGCTGTAACTGAAAGGCTTGCAGGATACCTGGCCAACACTGGAGCCTAAATTTATTTTAAAGCAAAAAAATACAACTTCAAAAGCAATTAAACATAAATTCAAACAAAAAGAGAATGAAACCGTCAAACCACTACATGACTAATACTACAATTCATGTAATATGATTGAATACCTGAATAGCTAGAAAGGCTGCCATACACATGCAGTTCCCTATTAAGCATAGAACAACAAGGTTCCAGGTGTCGAACCCGAGACCCATAAAGGTAGACAATAACCATCCAGCTGGCTCAGGTTGACCCCTTGCACTGACTTCATTATGCAAGGAAAGGTCATTTTCTGAATAGCCAAATACAACAGGCCCGCGGAACATAACCATGAAGATGGCACCGCACACACAAACAAATGTGCCTCCAACTTTCACCTGACCTTCGGTTCTGAGTAAATTCACTGTTTCTGTACCGCATGTAAAACCACTTCATATGGACTCAAAGAAAAAGATATATATGCATATATGTATACATGTATATGCATACTAAGCCATATACAGAGCTAACTGGCTTAACATTGAAAACAAATCAAACTGAAAACAAAATTAGTTGAACGGACCCCATAATTGTAGCGAGTACGAATGTAAATACAGGAATTGAAGGTTGTACAGCTGCAGCATATGTTGGAGTTGTGTAGCCAAGAGCAAAAAGAAACAAAAGCTGGTTTCCAAATATCCTATTCAAGTAATAAGTTCAATAGAAGTAAATAACAATAGAACAACAAGTACAGGCAGGTCCATAAACAAATACTGAAATATAAGTATATATAATGAGATCCAATATTTGCATGAGGAACATGATAATTAATAAAAATAGACTGTGGACAAGTAAACTTACCCGGTTAACCCAAGAAGGAAGAATGACAAAAGGAAACGCCTAGTTATAGGTGGTCTTGTTCTTCTACAAAATAACATACAATAACTAAAACTTCAGTTTGCCTCTTTTTTTCAGTAGATATACATCTCTTCTTTACTGGCAGATGACGATTAGAAAGTTAAGTTCATGCAGAAAAAGGTGCGCCAATTAATCATTAAAACAGCCTTGGACCCAAACAATAACACAAAAACAGAAACACTTGTTCACCAATTCAAGAATGACACAGATTGGTACTCGTTTTAAGCACCAAACAGACGACTTCAGTTTTATGTTAAATGTCATCTACGAGTCATTGAACAAGGTTCACTTTTCTAACTATTAATTCATGACACCATACATGTATATGCATACTAAGCCATATACAGAGCTAACTGGCTTAACATTGAAAACAAATCAAACTGAAAACAAAATTAGTTGAACGGACCCCATAATTGTAGCGAGTACTGTTGATTCTTATGTGAATTGTGAAGTCAACTATAGCTAGTCACTTGGTGTTATTGTATGAAAGTTAGTTGAAGGGTTTTTGTGTCAATAATCAAGTTGGGGATGTTTAGTGATAGTCTAGAAGTTTGTTAGAGTTTGTTAATTGTTGTTAACGGCTATAATGAGTTTAAAAGGGATCTTCTTCCTTTGTTTGTAAGAATCTCAATCATCAATTCAAACTGAAGTTTTAGTAAATTGAATTCCTTCAATTTCAATTCTTTATGTTCAATTTGTAACAAGTGGTATTAGAGTCTGGTTCGGCTCAAGCTTGAAGAATTGGTTCGATCGCGCTGGATAATCGAGGAGATGATGGTATCCACCAAGTTCGAAATTGAGAAATTCGATGGCAAGAATGACTTCAGTTTGTGGAGAGTGAAGATGAAGGCTCTTCTTGTTCACCAAGGATTGGCGGAAGCACTCGCCGGAGGTGAAGCCTCAGTTCCGATCGGAGCTTCGGATAAAGAAAGGAAAGAGATCACGGAGAAATGGAAAGAACAGGGCGTCAAGGCCCACAGCGCCATTATCCTCAGCCTGGGTGATCGGGTGCTTCGTGAAGCCACGAAGGAGACAAAGGCTGCGGGAATCTGGACCAAACTCGAGTCATTGTACATGACAAAGAGTTTGGCGAATCGGCTGTATTTGAAGAAGAGGCTCTACACCTTTCACATGAACTCAGGTAAATCAGTTGAAGATCATACTGATGACTTCAACAAGCTGATTCTGGATCTTGAAAACATTGGAATTAAGTTGAGAGAAGAAGATCAAGCCCTCATATTCTTGACTTCTTTGCCCACGAATTATGAACACTTTGTGGATACACTGCTGTATGGTAGGAATACCCTTACCATGGATGAAGTACTTGCAGCACTAAACTCAAGAGAGTTAAAGAAGAGGTCAGACTCACAAGATGAAGGTGGAGAGGGTCTCTTTATGAGAGGCCGGCCTGAGACAAGAGACTCAAGGAACTCAAAATCGAAACATCCACCAAGGTCCAAATCAAGATCCAAAAAGAATTGCTTTATGTGTCAATCTGAGAAGCACCTAAAGAAGGATTGCCCTGAGTGGAAAGGCAAGAGAGCTGAGAAGGGAGGGTATAAAGGTTCAAACAATTGCACACAGTCGGATGGGAATTCTGATGGGTATGATAGTGCCGATGTACTAATGACCATTAGCACTGACAACAACAACAAGGGATGGGTGTTGGACTCTGGCTGCTCATTCCATATGACCCCATTAAAAGAGGTATTCTCTAAGTTGACACTAAAAAGGTCCGGGATAGTTAAGTTGGGGGATGATAGGGTCTGTGAAATCCATGGGATTGGATCTGTGTTGTTCAAGTTACACAATGGCACTGAGATGACACTAACTGATGTTAGATATGTTCCGGAGTTAAAGAGAAGTTTGATGTCTATGGGCACCTTTGAAAGATCTGGGCATCAAGTGTGCCTCAAGAATAGGAAAGCTAAGGTAATCAATGGGTCATTGGTTATGCTATCAGGGACCAGGAGAGAGAACAACATATACACTCTTGATGGTGATGTATGTGTAGAAGAAGTGTCCATGGTGAGAACTACAGGAAGTGAAGCTACTATCTTATGGCATGAAAGACTTGGGCACATAAGTCAACAAGGATTGATTGAAACTGATTGCACCATTGAATTCTGTGAGTATTGTATTTTGGGTAAAGCCCACAGGGTCAAATTCAATAAAGGAACTCATAGTACAAAAGGGGTGTTGGATTATGTGCACTCAGATCTTTGGGGGCCAGCAAAGCATGTGTCATTGGGTGGGGCATATTATTTTCTGTCTATCATTGATGATTATTCCCGGAGAGTGTGGGTGTATCTATTAAAGAAGAAGTATGAAGCCTTTAACAAATTTAAAGAATGGAAAGCCTTGGTTGAAAGACAAGTTGAGAGAAGGGTAAAGAAATTAAGAACTGATAATGGGCTTGAGTTTTGTAGTGAAGAGTTCTCAAAGTTTTGTAGGGAACAAGGAATTGCAAGGCATCTTACAGTTCCAGGTACACCGCAGCAAAATGGGTTGGTGGAAAGGATGAACAAAACTTTGTTAGATAGAGTGAGGTGTATGCTAACAAGTTCTGGATTACCTAAGTCCTTCTGGGCTGAGGCTGTGTCAACAGCAGCTTACTTGATTAACAGATCTCCAAGTGCTGCTATACAAAAGAAGACTCCAATGGAGGTGTGGTCAGGTGATAAGGTGAGGTATGACAACCTCAAGGTGTTTGGATCTTTGGCATATGCACACATCAGTCAGGGGAAGTTGGAGCCTAGAGCTCAAAAGTGTGTGTTTCTGGGCTTCTAAGAAGGTGTAAAAGGGTACAGGCTATGGAGACTTGAAAATTCTAAAGTCTTGTTGAGTAGAGATGTAATTTTTAATGAGAAGGTGCTATACAAGGATATAGTAGGAGAATCTAGTCAAGAAGATGTCCCTGAATCTCTAACCAAGGGTGTTCAGATAGAGGTGGAGCCTCCAACACCAGAACACACAGGCACTCAAAGTGACAGGGATGATGATAGTAGTCATACTCATGAGCTTCCGTACAGTATTGGTAGGGGAAGACCAAGAATAAATGTTCAACCTCCTTTGAGGTTTAGAGAAGGGGATGACATATATGCTGTGGCTTACATGGCAGCTGAGTTTGAAGCTGTGCATGAGCCTATGACCTTTGATGAAGCAGTTAATTCAAGTGAGAAGGGTGAATGAATTGCTGCTATGGAGGATGAAATGAAATCTTTGCTTAAGAATGAGACATGGGAGCTTGTTGATAGGCCTGCTGATCAAAAGCTGGTGGCATGTAAGTGGTTATATAAATTGAAGGATGGGGCTACACCTGGGGACAAGCCTAGATTCAAAGCTAGGCTGGTGGCAAAGGGATTTACCCAAAGAGCTGGTGTAGATTACACTGAGATCTTTTCTTCAGTGGTCAAACACTCTTCTATAAGAGTGATCTTGTCATTAGTAGCTCATCAGGATTTAGAATTGGAGCAGCTGGATGTTAAAACAGCTTTTCTACATGGATACTTAGATGAGAGGATTTACATGGCACAACCTAAAGGATTTGAAGAAAAAGGCAGTGAACATAAAGTGTGTCTCTTGAAAAAGTCCTTGTATGGTCTCAAGCAGTCACCGAGGCAATGGTATAGAAGGTTTGATGAGTATGTTGTTAGTCATGGGTTTAGAAGAAGCTTATATGACAGCTGTGTTTATGTAAAGGAAGCAGCTGGTCACTTTAATGTTTTCTTGTTACTCTATGTGGATGACATGCTTATAGCCTGCAAAGACAAGTCTCAAATTGAAGTTACTAAGGAGTTGCTGATGAATGAGTTTGATATGAAGCAACTTGGTGAGGCTAGAAAGATTATTGGGATGGAAATTATTAGAGACAGAAGTTGCAAGTAGTTGAAAGTGTCTCAGGGTGCTAATCTAATGAAGGTGTTGAGAAATTTTGCTATGGACAATAGTAAACCAGTTAGTACTCCACTGGCTCATCATTTTAATCTCTCAAATAATGATAGTCCACAAACAGAAGAAGAGTGTGCTTATATGAGAAATGTTCCATATGCAAATACAGTTGGTAGCCTGATGTACCTCATGGTGTGTAGCAGGCCTGATATTGGATATGGAGTTAGTGTAGTAAGTAGGTTTCTTGCTAATCCTGGTAAAAGGCATTGGTTGGCTGTGAAGTGGCTGTTGAGGTATCTTAATGGTACTAGAAAGTTTGGTTTAGTATATGGTGTCAATGCTAATGCAGCACAGAAGTTGGTTAATGCAGCACAGAATTTGGTTGGATTTGTTGACTCAGATTATGCTAAGGATTTAGATCGTGGTAGATCAATCACTGGATATGCCTTTAAGTTCTTAGACAATTTGGTCAGTTGGAAAGCTAGATTGCAATCAGTAGTTGCATTGTCAACAACTGAATCAGAGTATATTGCCCTTACTGATGCAGTCAAAGAAGCTTTATGGTTGAAAAGGTTTGTGATTGATTTGGGAGTTCAATCAAGTGCAGTTGTGTTTTGTGATAATCAAGGTGTGGTGTTGTTATCTCGGAACAGTCTGTTTCATGAGAGGACTAAGCATATTAGAGTCAAATATCATTTCATAAGGGATATTGTGAGTTCTAAAGATGTTGATGTTAAGAAGATTAATACTAAGTATAACCCAGCTGATGTTTTCACCAAACCATTACCTGGATCAAAGTTTTATTTCTGTCTTGATGCTTTGGGAATTGGCAAATAGAATGCTAGAGTTGGCTTCAAGGTGGAGATTGTTGATTCTTATGTGAATTGTGAAGTCAACTATAGCTAGTCACTTGGTGTTATTGTATGAAAGTTAGTTGAAGGGTGTTTTGTGTCAATAATCAAAGTTGGGGATGTTTAGTGATAGTCTATAAGTTTGTTAGAGTTTGTTAATTGTTGTTAACGGATATAATGAGTTTAAAAGGGATCTTCTTCCTTTGTTTGTAAGAATCTCGATCATCAATTCAAACTGAAGTTTTAGTAAATCGAATTCCTTCAATTTCAATTCTTTATGTTCAATTTGTAACAAGTACGAATGTAAATACATGAATTGAAGGTTGTACAGCTGCAGCATATGTTGGAGTTGTGTAGCCAAGAGCAAAAAGAAACAAAAGCTGGTTTCCAAATATCATATTCAAGTAATAAGTTCAATAGAAGTAAATAACAATAGAACAACAAGTACAGGCAGGTCCATAAACAAATACTGAAATATAAGTATATATAATGAGATCCAATATTTGCATGAGGAACATGATAATTAATAAAAATAGACTTGTGGACAAGTAAACTTACCCGGTTAACCCAAGAAGGAAGAATGACAAAAGGAAACGCCTAGTTATAGGTGGTCTTGTTCTTCTACAAAATAACATACAATAACTAAAACTTCAGTTTGCCTCTTTTTTTCAGTAGATATACATCTCTTCTTTACTGGCAGATGACGATTAGAAAGTTAAGTTCATGCAGAAAAAGGCGCACCAATTAATCATTAAAACAGCCTTGGACCCAAACAATAACACAAAACAGAAACACTAGTTCACCAATTCAAGAATGACACAGATTGGTACTCGTTTTAAGCACCAAACAGACGACTTCAGTTTTATGTTAAATGTCATCTACGAGTCATTGAACAAGGTTCACTTTTCTAACTATTAATTCATGACACCATACACTAATTATTCATCACAAACAGATTTCACTAAAACCCATAGATTCATTTGATACCATCATATCCTAGAATAATTGCTCAAGAACATGAAATCCATAAATGCATAACATATACAATAATAAAGAAGCCTTGACACATAAAACACAATTCGGGGGTGATGCAATAACTGAATTCTCTAGTTAGAATGATAGCTTTCCCAATTCTCCTCCGCACAGCCTAATTCTTATATAATTAGGTTTTATTAAAGCAATGTGTAGGGTGTTCGAAGCCCTCCCCGCCAATTCATTTGTGGGAACAGCCTCTCTATCTCCTGCTATAGTTATAAAGCTGATACGTGCCAAGCGACATATGTTCTTGTTTATGTTATTATTATTGTTTTCCTTTTAATTGTTTTATTAGGATAGTGGGTACAAGCGTAGTGTCCATGTTCTTGTTAGTGCTCCATGTTTCCTGCATTTTAGGTATTAGTTATTTCTTTTATAAATACTATGTAATTGCAATGTAAAAGTAGAGAAGAAAATTGATTACAAAGTTCTAGTTATTTATCTTGTTTCTTGGGAGTGTTTGCCTACTACAAAAGGC
Source organism: Flaveria linearis (assembly GCA_024085815.1). Taxonomy (NCBI): domain Eukaryota; kingdom Viridiplantae; phylum Streptophyta; class Magnoliopsida; order Asterales; family Asteraceae; genus Flaveria; species Flaveria linearis. The sequence continues at coordinate 63,167,238 of CM044012.1, forward strand.
TAATTATCTTGGGAGATTGACCATCTCGAATCGGTCCCTATCATTTGGTGCTTTCATTGAGCCTTAGCCTCCATGGCTTTGGAAGAACTCGAGGACTCTACGTATCTGTCTCGCTTCACTGGTTCCAATCCTGCCCGGTGGATTTGTGATACTGAACGGTTCTTTTCCTTCTATACAATTTTCGAGGAAGAAAGGTTTCCTTATGTTGTTGAGTCCTTCGACGATGAACCTTTTTCTTGGTTCAATTCATGGTATCGAGGACCCGAACACCTTACATGGAAGTCTTTCACCACTGCAATGCTTCAACGTTTCCATACCACCACTGCCTCCAATAATGAAATTCCACCGCCTCAATGTTCTGCTCGACTGCCACCGCTAAGCCCCGTACCACCACCGTCACTTCCATGCCATGAACCGCCAATACTAATACCACCGCCATCGTCTCTTGGTTATTTCGGCACGCCTTGCCGGCCACTCTCACTCCCACCACCACGTCTCACCATGCTGAAACCTCACCAACAGCTTTACTACCTTAGAACCCTTCTGATGTTGAACCACTACCAAACCACCATACCACCATACCAGCTTAACACCTATACTTCCAGCGGTTGCATATTTTGATCTTCATGATATCCATCATGCTTATCTAAAAGCCTCTTGTTCCACCTGGATGCAGTAGCCTTTTTGGTTCAAATTGTCTGGTTTTTCTATTGACAACATTAGGCCTTCTAATCAGCAAGCTTGGGCTATGCGAAAGACATCACCGGCTTTTGATGGGCAAACTTCCAACAGACTTTAGATGGACATGATGAAGCCACACGTAGTTAAACCGCCTGCTATGGGAAGACACGAGTGGCGTCCGCCATGGCGGCCCGTTTCGACGGCGCCGAATGCTATTGGGAGAGTCGAATGGCGACCCCCATGGTCCGTTAATGCCGTCCTTGAGGACAAGGACGTTTTGAAGCGATGGGGAATTGATACGTGCCAAGCGAGATATGTTCTTGTTTATGTTATTATTATTGTTTTCCTTTTAATTGTTTTATTAGGATAGTGGGTACAAGCGTAGTGTCCATGTTCTTGTTAGTGCTCCATGTTTCCTGCATTCTAGGTGTTAGTTATTTCTTTTATAAATACTATGTAATTGCAATGTAAAAGTAGAGAAGAAAATTGATTGCAAAGTTCTAGTTATTTATCTTGTTTCTTGGGAGTGTTTGCCTACTACAAAAGGCTAATTATCTTGGGAGATTGACCATCTCGAATCGGTCCCTATCAAAAGCCGAAAGGTTTGCCCTCATCCCACCCTCCCCAAACTCTATGTATAGCTTGCTACGAGCCTACGAGTGAGATTCTAATAGGTCCATTTATTCGTTTAAAGCAATAGGTTAATCTCAAGACTCTTCATTTTCACTTTAGACTATACAATATGCTTCTATAAGTGAAACCCATATGGGAAATCTCAAACTAAACAACAATGTCAACAACAATCATGATCTTTTATCTACACCAACAACACATTGTAGAACAACATTCCAATCGAAAGCAACAACTGCAAGTAATCACATTTCAACATAACCATAACATGACCATATGATCAAATGACCCCCAATATAACAGATGACATCAGAAAAACAACCATCGAATCCCAAAAAACACAAATTTGATCAACTGATCAGAAAATTGAGATCCGAGAGGCGTTAACTATCTTTTCTCGAAGATAGGCGATGGGAGCGAGGATTAACAGAGCAAGTACGTCACGATAGACGCAGAAAACAAGCCTACTGACTCCAAAATTTAGGGCTACTTTCGTGATGACATGAGAACCTCCGGCGCCATCATCATCGCTGCATGTACCCTCCGTGTTTCTCCGCCGGCAACGCCACTGCTGCCACCTACCGCCATCACCATCGCCACCTCTGCCTCCCACAAACACTAGTTACAATACTCGTTTGATCGTATGTATGCATGTACGTGTATTAGTGTATACACACAACAATTTAGCAGTTAGACCAATGGGTGTCATGCAGTGGCGGACATATGTTAAATTGAGGGGTAGCCTCCAACTTGTTACGGGCAGTGTAAAATTTTTTTACGGTTTTACGTAAAAATAAAATTTTGGTCTTACGTTACCCTTGAAAATAAATTACGTTACCCCTGTGAATAAATTAGGTTACCCCTAAAAAAATTTAAACTCAGCACCTCATAGAAAGTTTTAAATTTTATAACTAAAAGTCTAATAATTTATAAAAAACAATATATTCTATAAAACATAAATAACCATTACCCATTACCCATAACATAAAAACCTAAAATACCCATTACCCAACCAATACAATAATAAGCTCAAAAATAAAAATTATATTATGCTAATTATTTGTATGCATTGTAAGTTGTATTATGTGCTTTATGGGATGTACCCATTTTTTTTCTAATCTTTAACTTTTTTATCTTAACCCAATACTTTTACATATTTTATAATGTAGCCTCGGTACTTTTCTGTAACATCGCGTATTTTCGTTAAATACAAGTTAACTATGTTAAATCTTAAAAGGACTTTCACGTTATTTTGCAACTTTGGAGATTTATTATACTGGGAGATTAACAAATTAATAATAATAACATTATAAGTGTTATAATGATTTCTTATTATTATAAAAATTTAAGGTGATAATAATCTTAAATAAAATAATAATTATTATTACTATAATAATAATAAAATTTACAATATTAATAATAAAAATATAGTAATAATAATATTAATAATAATGATAATAATAATAATAATAATAGTCTAAGTTTTACAACTTTAGCTTGTAATCAATAAAAATTTACATAAAATAATAACCATTTGGATTTTCAAGGGGCTAACTGTAATTTATTTAAAACTGAAACCAAACTTTAGGTTCAGTTGTTACCTTTGTGGAGAAATCACCATCCGAGCATCATCAACATCGCACCAACCATCGAACCAACATACCACCAAGACCATAACCTAAACTAGACCCACCACAGCCACCATTATCATCTCGAATAACAGCAACAACAACGACAGACAAAATCACAGCCAATGTTCACCACAACCGACAACAACACAAACACAATCACAGATTACCTCACCATCCGCAGCCCTCACCACCATCAGCCGGGTGTTGTGGTTGTTTTTCTATCGTGAACTGCCACAGTCACCATCACAGCCATCGACAACCATCACCATCATAACCTAGCCGAGAGTTGTGGTGGTCTCCGACCACGAACCACAACCACCACAACCACCACAATCAACACCAACAACCACAGCCGACATCACCACTAAACACCTCCACAATCACCACTTGCCATTACCGCTGCATTATCATCGTAGCACCAACCCAACCGACAACCTAAACCATGATAACCACCAGCCATTACCGCTTCCACCATGAACACCCCATCCACAGCCTACACCGCCGCGACCACCATCTATCACCCGCAAACCGACGGTCAGACTGAAAGAACGATACAAACCCTCGAGGATGTGCTCCGGGCTTGTGTCATTGATTTCAGTGGATTGTGGGATTTTCATCTTCCGTTGATCGAATTCTCTTACAATAACAGTTACCATACCAGCATCCAGATGGCACCATTTGAGGCCCTGTATGGTCGAAAGTGTCGATCTCCCATCTGTTGGTCTGAAGTTGGTGAATCACAGATTACTGGTCCGGAATTGATACAAGAAACAACCGACAAAATTCATAAGATCCGTGATAACTTGGTCGCTGCTAGAAATCGTCAAAAGCATTATGCTGATAAAAGACGTAAGCCCATGGAATACAAGGTCGGTGATCTCGTACTTCTTAAGGTATCACCTTGGAAGGGAGTGATTTGCTTTGGAAAGAAAGTGAAGATAGCACCTCGTGGGTCCATTCAAAGTGCTCGAGCGAATTGGGAAAGTGGCCTACAAGCTTGTACTACCCCAAGAACGCAGCAACATACATCCGACGTTTCATGTTTCAAACCTCAAGAAATGCCTCGCCAATGAAAATCTTCACATTCCACTCGACGAAGTCCAGATTGATGAATCTATGCACTTTATTGAGAAACATGTGGAAATTATGGATCGGGAAGTCAAAACACTCAAGCGTAGTCGGATACCCATTGTCAAAGTCCGCAGGGAATCTAAAAGTGGCCCAGAATTCACCTGGGAACATGAGGACCAAATGAAATCCCAGTATCCTCATCTTTTTGTTTCAGCCTCCTCGTGAACAAATTTCAGGATGAAATTTTCTAAAGCAGGGGAGTGTAAGGCCCCCTTTCTCAGGGAACCTCACAGTTGGTCATTCACAGCACAATATAGATTTAAAGCAATCATTTACTCGTCTATGTATAAATATATATTGCAGCGGAAAGATACGATAATTTTAATTCATTACAATGTAGTTAAATTAAAATATAAACATTGTCTTTAAACATCAAAACTCTTTACGTCCTCTTAAACTCTCCTCCATAAGGGATGCCAGTCTTTAAGTGCCAAGAAGCTTCAGTCCCATGCTCCCATCCTATAAGACTCAAACTCTCACCTGTCAACTGATATACATACGAAAGTCAGCTTCGCTGAGTGAATTCTAGGTTTACTTTGTTAAATAACTTTTGTAAAAAGGTATTAGCTTTAACAGTTGAAAATGATCACCATCTATCAGAACATCAATACACACAAGCTATCACTTTATCAATACTTTATCATTACATGTTAATTATTATTCTTCTTTATCCATCAATTCTCTGTCACTATCGGTGCCTATGATAAACACAGGACTTTACCGACATGCCAATTTAGGACTTACTGTCGTACCCAATCAGGCCATTATTGTCATGCCAATCCAGGCCTTACTGACCTGCCTGTTCGAGCATTTACTTTATCACTTTATCAGGGTGAGGGCACGACGAACGCACCCTCCTTTATCAATTGCTTGCAAGGCTTTACTTTATCAAGGTACACGTTATGGGCCCAATAACAGTTCTTTAAGTTTCACTTATATCTTTAGTTTTCACATACACTTAACACATAATAAGAAGCAAACTCTTAGTCTAAGCATTCACATTTCATCAATCATGAGAGATAAACTAGATAACTGACCCTCCGCGGGACAGCGGGTAGCGGGGTTCTAGGGGCGGCAGCCCTAGTGGGGTCCAAGGGGCAACGCCCCTGGCTGGGGCCGGGCTGCAAAGTTAGCGCGCCCGAAAATTATTTTGAACTATTTAAATGACACATTTTACTTTGGAAAATTTTATTTTCTTGATAAAAGGTCTTAAAAACCATCATCATAAAAGTATGTATTTTAGTATGCATATCACCCCAAAACATTGAAAACGGGTAAAGGAGGGGTCTAGAACTCACCTGAGCTTATCCAAATAGCTTAAATTCTAAGTCACTTAAGCTATAGTCTGAATACTCTAGCTGCACGAAAGTTGATACACAAAAACGTCATTTTCTTCATAGTTTCGCTGTCAGTTTCGCTGGTAGTTTCGCTGCCAGTTTCGCTAGCAGTTTCGCTACCAGTTTCGCTGGGCAGCACTTCTGCCAGTTTCGCTGGACAGATTCGCTGCCATGAGCGCCCAACTTTCGTTGGAATTTCCTAGTTTCGCAATGTCTATAGGTCAGCCTAAGTACTTAGCGAAATTATCAGCAAAACTGTAGTTTCGCAGTAGCGAACCTGTAGTTTCGCTGGAATTCCTTTAGTTTCGCTGGATAAATGAATAGTTTCACTGGATGAATACTTAAATTCGCTGGATCGGGGCCCAGTTTCGCTGGATGAACAGAAATTAAGAATCAGCCCGTTTTTAACCCAAAATCTTAACTTTTTACGTCCAAATCCTTGGTTTACCATCCATGAAGCCATATCTAACCTTTTTACACGTTTTCATACGTAAAAATTTGACCTTTATGTGTTTCTTTGAAACTTTTCAAAACCCAAAACCCTAGAATCCGGGTTTGATCAATAGAAGGGTTTAGAGGTCGATTCTTACCTTGTTTTGTTTCTCTTTTCTTAGGATTTGATGCTCCAATCACCCAGATCTTCAACCTTTCAACCTTTCAAGATCCAAATCTTGAGTTTTCTCCACTTTCTCTCTCTACTTTCTCTCTCTACGAATTTGGGGGCTAGGGTTGGAATGAGGGAAGTGGAGCTGATCATGCATTGTTTGAGGGCTGATTAGGGCCCTTAAACCCATCAACACATAGCCCATTAGAGTTAATTTGGTCTATAGCCCACTAATTCACCTTTATTTCTTAAATTAACCCTTAAAAGTCTATTATTATTAAATGGCTTGTTTCGAGAAATTTCGGGGCGTTACAGGGAGACTGTAACATCGCGTATTTTCTTTAAATACAAGTTAACTATGTTAAAACTTAAAAGGACTTTCACGTTATTTTTGCAACTTTGGAGATTTATTATACTGGGAGATTAACAAATTAATAATAATAACATTATAAGTGTTATAATGATTTCTTATTATTATAAAAATTTAAGGTGATAATAATCTTGACAAACAAACAAACAAACCCAGTATATCCCACTCAAGAGCAGGGTCTGGGGAGGGTAGGTGTAGGCGAGTCTTTCCTCTATCTTGTTAGGTAGAGAGACCGCTTCCAAAGAGACCCCCGACTCGATAGCAAAAGCCATACTCATAGCAAGACAACATACAATAAATCATACAACACATAGCATACAGTATACAAAAAGCCATATCGATAGCAAGACATCATACAATAAATCATACAAGACATAGCCTACAGTACACAATAAATCATACAACACATAGCATACATATATCCTAGATGCATGTAGAATCACCGTTAAAGGGCAGATATGGGCTACTTAGGCATCAGGCCCCGCAACCAGACTTCAAATACCCTTCCTGCCTATAGGTCGAACTAGAAGTCCTTAATTTTAATTCTACGCCTCCATTTAGTCCTATCCTCGATCATGTGCTCAGAGAGGTGCAAGTGTATCATATCTCGCCTAATTACCTCATCCCAAGTCAATCTAGGTCTTCCTCTACTCCTCCTACCCTCTAAGATGGTGTTCTCTACTGCTCTAACTGGTGCCGCCATTGGTCTCCTCTTGACATGCCCAAACCATCTTAATCTTCCCTCTCGTATTTTATCTGCGATACAGGCCACTTCTAGCTTCTGTCGAAACACTTCGTTTCTTATCCGATCAAGTCTTGTGTGCCCGCACATCCACCTCAGCATTCGCATTTCCGCTACCTCTATTTGTTTCTCGTGCGATTTCTTTATGGCCCAGCAGTCTGTTCCATATAACATAGCTGGACGTACTGCCACTCGATATAGCTTTCCCTTTAGTTTTGCTGGAAACCTCTTATCACATAGGATCCCTGATGCTGCTCTCCACTTGCACCATCCTGCTTGAACACGGTGCGCTACATCGTTGTGTATCTCTCCGTCCTCCTGCAAGTACGAGCCCAGGTATTTGAACCTAGTAAAATAATAATAATCTTACTAGAATAATTATTATTACTATAATAATAATAATAATATAGTAATAATAATATTAATAATGATAATAATAATAATAATAGTCTAAGTTTTACAACTTTAGCTTGTAATCAATAAAAATTTACATGAAATAATAACCATTTGGATTTTCAGGGGGCTAACTGTAATTTATTTAAAACTGAAACCAAACTTTAGGTTCAGTTGTTAACTATTAGAAACTTCAGGGACCATTGTGCAAATTCCGAAAAGCATCCAACCCCACCCCCCATTCACCCCGATTTCTCTCCATCTTCTTCGGCGAATCTCGGCCATTACCGAGCACCAAATCCCACTAATAATTAAATTAATCAAACCTAAACATATATATATATCTGTCTCTAGTCGATATCTATATTCAATTTCATCCAAAACAATCAAAAACACCACCTTCGGACATCCTCCAAATCGCGACCTGCAACTCTAATTAAAACCCCATCTCCGGTTGATATTAACTGAAACTAATAAGGGGCTTTTAGTCTCGATCATCATCCGAAGTTTCCTACCAATTTAATTTGATTTTCATCAACATTTACCCATTAATCGATTGAGAGCCACAGTCGCGACCTGTTCTTGTTGAGTTCATCACCAATTCGTCACCATACGGTAATTGAACACACCCACACACTCGTTTTTACAAGGTAAACAAAAGCCCCATGATTTCAGATGCATTCAAAATCAAATTGAACCTCAATTGAAGGGGGTTCGAACTAGGGCTCAAACGGGATTGGGGGTTTTATTGAAATCGTGTTTAAAACAATTAAAAACCGAGAAGTTACCGCGGTTGTATGCCTAGTTCACAGGTTCCTGCGCTCCATGTCAATCAAGAGGTCCCGGGTTCGACCCCGGGCAACCTCACTTATTTTTTAAGGCCTTTCTAAGCCTTTAAAAATTACAAAAAAATTTCTAAAAATTATAAAAATGTTTTTACAAACATTAAATATTTTTAAAACCACCCAATTATTTTCTAAATTTTTTCTTAACATTTTATTTATTTATTTTATTAATTGTTTTAAATAAATAACATAATTAGTCTAATTTTTTATAAAAAATAGACTTTGAATAATGGTTAAAATCACTAAATAATTATTGGATTAAATAATATTTATGTAATATTATTTAAATCATGATTATTTCAATCTAACATAAAAGTTTTATATATAAATCTTACCAAATCATTTTTATCTCTTTTAGTCACTTAAATAATTAAAAATTTAATTAATTATCATATAATTAATTAATAAAATTAATTATTTATTCCTCCTGCATTTTAACAATCAATCAAATGGTCAAGTGTATTGGTAGATTTATTTCTATATAATTACTTGAAATGAATTTATTATAATTCAAGACATTCAAACTAAATAAAATTAGTTTATTTAAACTACCATTCAAAACCCAATGGAAATCCTAATACATTTCCAATACTCAAATCACTATTATTCTAATTCGAGGCACCGTTCCTTAGGATTATCGTAAGGAAATCGTTGGTGTCTAATCTATCACGTCCAAATTCTAATCTCATCAATCAAGTGAGTATTCATATCCCCCTTTTATATCATTTCTTATTTAGGGGAAATCATATGATACAATATTCAATCATGATATTCTATTGTTATTTTATTCTAAATTCAATTCAAGACATGTTATGTTATTACTTGCAACTATGTGAACATACTATGATAAACTGGATGACAGTAGAACCCTAATTCAATCAATCAATCCTGGTATCAATGGTAGATCTACTGGTTTGGATAACCTACCCCACATGGCTTACGAGTGGTGATGGTGCCAGAGGTAACTAGTCAATCTGTGGTGTTTGTGTGCAAGTCTATTATATGCAAGTGTCAAGTTAAGGGGTTTATATTATGTCGGTTTATCTATATGCTTTGCTATTGTAATATAAGTCTTAACGTTACCTTGTGAATTGGATTATTCTCAATCAAACAATCAATCTATATGTATATTCAAAACTGTGATTACTCACCAGCTAATTTTTAGCTGACTCGTTACTTTTCACATGATTTCAGGTTAAGCAAGTTAGTGGACTTCTACATGCTCACTTAAGACCCGGACTTAGTCAGAATAAAAGGACAATTACTATTTGTGATTTCAATTGTTGTATTTGCTTGTGTTAAATTCATGCTATCTTGTAATCTGATTTTAATATTATTTCCACTATTAGACAATCATGTGTTATGAACAATCAATCATTCCCCCGTCCGCTCCGATGATTCCGCCGTCGGTCGGGGTGTGACATTTTCTTTACTTTCAACTTTGGTCCTCTATACTTTTCAAAATTTACAACGGTCACTTCATAACACGATGGTCCTAGATCAATTTAGTTATTGTTTTATTTTTTGCTTATGTAAGTGTATGGTTCAATGTTTTTATGTATACTTTTCACTCGATTAATTTTTTTTAGTTTTATTGGTTTCTTCAGTATTGATGGTCACTGGTGGTGGTGTTCCATTAATATTATTTGGCATGGTTTTATGACTCCCATTACAACACGAGTGAGTTTAATACTAGTATATAACATAACAAAACAATACCTTTTTTTCAATGGCCATACACATTTTATTTATTTTTTAATGCCAAAAAAAAGAAAAAAAAAGAAAGAAAATGAAATAATTGATGTTTCTGTTATTTTTCATTTAAAAACCTTGATAATTTATATCTAAACCTTAGAAATGTTGTTAGAATAATGAGAGCATGATTCATATTCAAACTTTTATTAAAATTTATTAAAACTCAATTTTAAAAGTATAAGATAATAAAATAAAAACAGATGATGTAAAAAGTGTAAGAATTTAATATAAATGCTCTTATATGGTTATTTGTTTATCACGAACATTTTATGTTTAATTTAATGATTATGGTTATTGTTTAATCTTGAAATTTAGAGAACATGAATCGTTTTGCTGTGAAAAGAAAGCATCAAAATGTGAAGACGCGTACGAAACACTATAAAATGTAAAGTGTTTTTTAATTTCTTTTGGTATTTTATTTTTGTTAACAATTCAACGGAATTTAATTACGTCTATTCAGACCCGATCCAACTCGACTCAAGCGAACAACCCAAAATTTTTTTGTGTTGTTTCGTTCGAAGCTAATTATAAAAAAGTAGTGACCCCGTAGGAAATAATTTGTGGTTCCGCCACTGGATGTACAGTAAAAAAATACGTTACCCCTGAACTTATATTCTAGATCCGCCACTGGTATCATGTTAGTATCTTACACATAAGAACATGATTTGTTGGTCACTTTTAAAAACATGTTTTTTTTTCTTTCTTGAAACAACATATAGTAATCGTAGTCTTGTAGAGTAGATGAGAAAGAAAGAAACTATAGTTATAGCGGTTCAGGTGAATGATAACCGGCTCATTTTATGATTACTTGTTGGTTTTTGTTCAAGATTTTGTTTTTCGGCAAAAATGTTTTTATAACGTACTACTAGCAAGGCGATGTTACTTCTTTTCGTCTCACTAAGCTTGGCGGTAATCACTTGTAACATCATTGTAGTTACTCTTTGGTTTGAAATGAAACCGGTTCTCTCTAGTCAAATTGGAAATCACCATTACAAACTTCCTAATCTCGATAGGGATTAAGTGTCAGTAGTAATATAACAAGAGAACTTAAACATTTTTTACTCTTGCTAATCTATAATCTCTTATGTAATATAAAATGTGTTTGGAGAGATAAAAATCACTTAAGAAATGCTTACTTTAATAGAGTTAAGGTCTAGAGTCCTTGATCGACTTGTAATCCTAGGCATGCCATGTTTTCAATGGCTAGAATTCTTAGCATTATATAAACATTACGTGACATTGGGTTATGACCCATTTAATTAGATTACTCATTTACTTGGATCTTGAGTGATGTCATAATCCATAATTAATCGATAAAGTTATAATTCATTTGGCTGACTCACATGTTGGATTAAACCTTTAAGAGGTCCGATTCAAATATGATCATAATCCACTGATACCCAACACACACGTATTTTTATATATATATGTGTGTGTCAGTGTGTGGAATCATAAAAGAAAAATAATCAAATAAAATTGCGGCACGTTCGATCTACGAATCCATAAATCTCATAATATGGGGCCCATATTCTGATGAAGCCCAAAACCTAATATGAGTTGATAAGTTTGACATCTGGGTCTATTTAGCTTTTTCTAAATAATTGCAAATCTGAGCCCAATAGAATCTGGAATGGGCCCCTTAAATGTCTTGTCATGTTTCTAACTTAAACCTTAAGAACAAAGAATCGCTTTAATAAATAAGGGAATTGATGATTATATTTATTAATAGGTTAGTTCCCGTGTATTACACGGAATGGATAAATAAAATATTAAATAATAAGTAATCAAATTTATACATTATAAAATCATGTATAAAGATAAAATATGATTATAATTACGTATAAATAGCTACTTTAAATAAATAAATAATAATATATTTTTCTTAAACTTTATTTTATAAATTTTTAAATATTTTATTTTAAGAAAAATGTAATTTTTAAGAAAAAGTTCGTTGTATTATGTATTTTGTAAATTTTTTTTTTTAAAAAGTGTGTTTAATTCAAAAATAGGTTTTTTATTTATAAAATTAAAAACATTTTTAATTTAAAAGTAGTATGAGTAAAATTATTAGTATTTAATATTATTATTAATAATATAAAGAAATGAGAAAATTAATATTATATGGCTTACAATTGTTTCATGTTTATTTTAGTTTTTTTATAGATAGATATATAAGCTAAAATCGCATTAATTAAATGGATTATAGTTAGTAATAAACACAAAGAGTTAGATTATAATATTTTAATATTAACTATAATTAAAATAATATATACGTAATAATTTAAGAAATAAAACAATTATACTATTTTAACTCTCTTATCTAAATAGTTTCATTTTTAGACATTCATTTTAAGTTTTTTATTAAAAATTAATTTTTTTATCAAAATCTTGTTTCTTTTTAAAAACTATGATTTGTAATTATTTTGGTTATTTTAATAAGACTGTTTTTGAAAGATTTCACCTTTATAATTTTTTTGAAATAAAATGACTTAAAATATTTTGCTTAAAAATGTTTAGTGTTTTAGAAAATTTAATATTATATAATTTTTTTTTTTTATTATTTAGATTTTAATTAAAAGATGTGATTTTTAACTTCATAAAATATATTTTAAAAAAATGTAGTTTGATTTTATAAAATGTAGATAAGAGAGAGAAATATATAATTAATAAAATTAATTTTAGTAAGAGAGAGAAACTTGTATTAGCATTTTAGTTACTATAATACCCTTTTGGAGGGAAAATTAAAGTGTGAATGTGTAGAAATTTGACAAGTGGCTAAAAGTGTGTTAAAAACTTGACAAGTGGCAAAAAAAACCTTCTTTTATTAGATACTATAGATTTTAAGATGATTGGTAAAAGTTAAATTGATATACGGGATTTGAACTCTGTTCTCATTTATAAAATGGGACTTCAACTTACAATTGAAGTTGTTTAAACCCTCTTTAGTATATAAATTCAATGATTCGATCTCGAGTAGCTCACAAACGGCTTGACTTGATACACACTTGTATTATTTCTACCCGGCCTTAGTCTCGCCCTACAACCATCAACACACAACTTCTTACTAATTACTATGCTTTGTAATTGTCGACTCTACACACACTCCACAATTTGGCCACTACTACATGCATTTAATATAACCCGGTTAAAATATAACCTGTAAGACAAAACGAGCTACACTTTATGGATTTTAATTAGAGGGGCAATATAACCACCCCATCGTAAACTTATACATTTTTTAGTTATATTTCGTTTAAATTCAAGAGATGCCAATCATTGAGTTGTTTAGATATTTTATGTAACTATCATACGTTCTCTATTCAAATTAAGCATTGATGTATTTTATTTTATACAAGATTAGTACCCCATGTATTACACATGTTAAATAAATAAAATATTAAATAGTTATTAATAAAAATTAATGAATTATAAAAGGATCATTTGATATAAGATATGATTGACATTACGTATGAGTGATAAAAGGATAATTTCATTTTCTAAAATTTTGTTTAATATTTTTCTTTATTTAAAAAACTTTGGTTTTTAAACAATTTGTTTCAAAACAAACAAATTTTAAAAGTGTCATTTTTAATAACTTCTTTATTATAAATTTGAAATTTAATTTTTTTTTTCATAAGAATTTTATTTTTTAAAAGTCACAAGTTTTAAAATATATTGTTTTTTTAAAGTTTGATACTTTTTTTGAAAAAGTTTCTTATTTTATAAAAAAATATTTCTTTACATATTACATCTGTAGAAAGATCTCTTTTTTAAATTTATTAAAAAAATTTATTAGGAAAAGAATTAAATAATATTATTTATAGTTAATGTGATATTTATTAGGAGAGAGAAGCAGAAAAATAAAATTTAGAAGCTTTAAAATTATGATAAGTGGTATAAAAAACCTTCTTTTATTGGTATAGATAGATTTGATCTTATTTTTGTCGTTAAAATTTAAAAGTACAACATTTAATTAAAATTATCTATATATTGTTAAATACTTTAAAATTTATTTATTAGTAATAAAAAACAATACAATAAACTGAAATAACATATATCTTTTGGATCTACAAATAAATCATTACAAGAGAAAATGCATATTAGGTTATCACGACCATGGGCAATGTTAGAAATTTTATATATATATTATATATATAAAAGTTATAAGTGAATGAAGAACTCAATGGTTATATAAAATTTAGAGTTATAAGAATTATCCCACATTGGTGATGGGATAAAACATAAGTTCCATTGTCCCACATTGATGGTGGGATGGAACATGAGATACATTGTCTTACTTAAGTGAAGTAATAAACTATGAGTTGGATTGTCCCACATTGGTGGAATGGTAAACTATGAGGTGCCTTATAAGCAAATATTTTCTACACTTGGGTATCCTCCTAGTACATCTATCTAGGCTCCGAGCCCGAGCCCGTGCCCGTGCCCGTGCCCGTGCCCGTGCCCGTGCCCGTGCCCGTGCCCGTGGGCGAATGGGCGTTTGTGGCGTATTGATGGCGCACTTTGCACTGTAGGGACTCATAGTGCAGCAGGTTGGGTGCTGGCTGACTCATGCATGGGCCTGGTGGTGGCCAGAGTTGTGCTATAAATAGCTGCACATTTGCAGCCTCATGAGACACCAAGAAAAAATCACGGCAGCACATTTGCTTCAAAGCTTGCTCCTGCTCCTGCTTCGGTTTTGATCTTTGCATCTTGTTGATAAAATTCTACGCTTATATCTCTTCGTTACGATTGTATACAGGTATCATTTTCAGGTTGTGGTTAACTTCGGCAGTGCAATCTGCTACGGCTATTGTACCCTGGGAGACAGACGGGATTCCTGTGTGTGTAACCCGAAATCTGTTTTAAGGGAAGCGTATAAAATACGTGCCTTAGCCAAACTCTTATCAGTTTAGTTGTATCACTTATGTAACTCGAATCACATGTAATAAATATTACTGTTCTTATATGTATAAAGGAAAACAAATTTAATAACAAACTTAAAACATATTTTACATATTCGAGTTACATTACAGTTTGGTATAACTAAAATATATTTGTAACTAAAACTCTTACGTAGAGTTTGTTATCTAACTTTAAGACTTAATTTCTTTCTTTACGTTTGTATACAGATATAGTTGAAAGATGTCAACTGTACCTATGGTTTCAAGTTCCACTGTTGGATCTCCTACTTCTTCTGTAATGGGACCATTGGTTGGTGCCCAGTCAGCCCAAACTATGGCTAATCATGCTGAGAAGCCTGAAAAGTTCTCGGGTTTGAACTTTAAAAGATGGCAACAGAAGATGTTGTTCTATTTAACTACCCTTCACCTTGCGAGGTATTTGACGGAGTCACCTCCTACTGCGGAGGAGACAAATACTGAAACTGTTACTGCTGTTCAAGCATGGAAACATTCTGAATACTTGTGTCGTAACTATGTGTTAAACGGCCTTGCGGATATGTTGTATAATGTATACTGCAAGATACCAACTGCCAAGGAATTGTGGGCATCCTTGGAACGCAAGTATAAGACTGAGGATGCTGGAACAAAGAAATTTATTGTGGCCCGATTTTTGGATTACAAGATGGTTGACTCTAAGACTGTGATAAGTCAAGTCCAAGAGTTACAAGTAATTATAAGCGATCTTCTATCTGAAGGAATGACTCTTAGTGAGACATTTCAGGTGGCTGCGATAATTGAGAAGTTACCTCCAAGTTGGATGGACTTCAAAAATTATCTAAAGCATAAACGAAAGGAAATGTCTATGGAAGACTTAATAGTTCGTTTACGTATTGAAGAAGATAATCGGGTTGCACAAAACGGAAGTATTTCTGAAAATCAAGTGAAAGACCTCACTAAAGCCTTGAATAAGGCTAATTTGGTTGAACACGGTCAATCATCTAAACCAAATAAATTTAATAAGGGCAATAAGGGAAAGGAAAGGGTAAGATGAACAATAAGGGAGGAAACCTTGGTCCAAAAGGTGGGATTAAAAAGAAGGTGACTACCTTCAAAGGTAAGTGCTATAACTGTGGTGAATATGGTCATCGAGCTGATCAGTATAAGGCACCAAAGCGTGAGCGTGCGCAGGTGGTGGAAGAAAATAACATGCCTTTAGTGGCAATGATTACAGAATTTTCTGCCTTTATCACTGAAGCTAATATGATCGGAGATAACCCTGGATGGTATGTCGATACCGGGGCTACTCGTCATGTATGTGGTGACAAAACCATGTTTAGTACTTACAAAGAAGCTACGGGTAAGCTTTACATGGGAAACGAAGCCACAGCCGACATCAAGGGTGAAGGCGATGTGATCTTGAAGTTTACTTCGGGGAAGGAACTTACTTTGAGCAACACTTTGTATGTTCCCGAGATACGAAAGAATCTGATTTCGGGTTGGTTGCTTAATAAGTTTGGGTTTCGTGTTGTGATTGAGTCTGATATGGTCGTGTTGACCAAAAAGGGTGTGTTTGTTGGAAAGGGCTATGCCCATAATTCTATGTTTAAAATGTCTGTATCTGTTGTTAAAAATAACATGAATAAAAATGCAACTACTTCTACTTACATGCTTGAGTATAATGATTCAAATATTTGGCATAGTAGATTAGGTCACGTAAATTATAATTCAATTCGTCGTTTGATTAAATTAAAGCACATTCCAACATTCCAAATTGACTTGAAATCAAAATGCAACACGTGTGTTGAAGCCAAACAAACGAAATCTTCATTTAAATCGGTTGAAAGGAAACCGTACCTCTTGATTTAATTCACACTGATGTGTGTGATTTAAAATCGGTTCCTACTAGAGGTGGAAACAAGTACTTTATCACATTCATTGATGACAGTACTAGATATTGCTATGTATACTTACTTAAGAGTAAGGATGAAGCAATAGACAAGTTTGTCTTATACAAAATGAGGTTGTGAATCAACTAAATAAAAAGATAAAAATTTTAAGGAGTGATAGAGGAGGTGAATATGTTTCACCATTTGCGGATATGTGTGCGAAAAGTGGAATTATCCACGAATATACTGCTCCTTATTCTCCTCAATCAAATGGCATCGCTGAACGAAAAAACCGCACATTAAAAGAAATGATGAACGCCATGCTGATAAGTTCTGGCTTAGGCCAGGAAATGTGGGGAGAAGCTGTATTGTCAGCTTCTTATCTTTTAAATAAGATACCCTTTAAGAAAAAGGACGTAACTCCTTATCAATTATAGACGGGAAGAACACCGTCTTACAAATACTTGAAAGTGTGGGGATGTTTAGCCAAAGTGGTAATACCTCCACCAAAGGTTCAAAGAATAGGACCAAAAACTGTGGATTGTGTATTCATAGGTTATGCCCAGAATAGTAGTGCTTATCGGTTTCTTGTTTTCAAGTCTGAGAATCCAGAAGTACAAAAGAATACTATAATGGAATCAAGGAATGCTTCATTCTTTGAAGATGTGTTTCCATGTTTGGAAAAACAACATAAAAGATCATCACCATTTGATGAGATTGTTCAAGATAAGGTTCTGGAACAATCAGATGATGATGGGGTTGAGCTGAGAAGAAGTAAAAGGCCAAGAATTGAGAAATCTTTTGGGCCTGATTTTCTTACTTATATGATTGAGGGTGAGCCCCAAACATATCAAGAAGCTATCACCTCTACAGAAGGACCTCAATGGAAAGAAGCTATTAAAAGTGAAATTGATTCTATCCTGCAGAATCATACTTGGGAACTAGTAGATCTTCCACGAGGTTGTAAACCACTTGGATATCACTGGATATTCAAGAGAAAATGAAGTCAGATGGCTCCATTGACAAATACAAGGCAAGGTTAGTGATCAAAGGGTATAGACAAAAAGAAGGTCTAGACTATTTTGACACTTACTCGCCTGTAACAAGAATAACCTCTGTTAGGTTGGTGCTTGCAATAGCGGCATTGAGAAATTTAGAAGTACATCAAATGGATGTAAAAACCGCGTTTTTAAATGGAGATTTAGAAGAAGAGATTTATATGGAGCAACCTGAGGGTTTCTCTATTCCTGGCCAGGAAGGTAAAGTTTGCAAACTTGTGAAATCTCTATATGGATTGAAGCAAGCTCCAAAACAATGGCACCAAAAGTTTGACAATGTCATACTTGAAAATGGCTTCAAAATTAATGAATGTGACAAGTGTTGTTATGTGAAAGACACACAAAGTGGTTATGTGATCTTATGTCTTTATGTAGATGACATACTTATTATTGGAAGTAATGATAAGATGATAAGATCTACAAAAGACATGTTGAAAGCGAGATTTGACATGAAAGACATGGGTTTGGCTGATGTAATTCTTGGTATGAAAATCATTAGAACTCAAAATGGTCTTGTTTTGAGTCAATCTCATTATGTGGACAAGATCCTTGAGAAGTTTAGTAAAGATGACACGAGTGTCTCCCAAACTCCTATTGATACTTCTCACATCTATCAAAGAACAGAGGTGAAGGGGTTAATCAGTTGGAGTACTCAAGGGTCATTGGCAGTCTAATGTATCTGATGACATGTACCAGACCTGATTTAGCTTATGCTGTAAGCAGATTAAGTAGGTACACTAGCAATCCAAGTTTTGAACATTGGAAAAGCATGACACGGTTGTTAAGATACGTGAGATACACACGTAGTTATGGATTGCACTATGGCCATGATCCAGCTGTTGTTGAAGGATACAGTGATGCAAATTGGATATCCGATATTAAAGATTCAAAATCCACGAGTGGATATGTTTTTACCCTTGGTGGGGCTGCTATATCTTGGAAGTCATCTAAACAAACTGTTATAGCTAGATCCACTATGGAATCTGAATTCATAGCATTAGACAAAGCTGGAGAAGAAACTGAGTGGCTGCGTCATTTCTTGGAATATGTTCCAAGATGGCCAAAGCCTGTGACAGCCATTTGTATACATTGTGATTGCCAGTCGGCAATTGGAAGAGCTCAAAGTGCAATGTATAATGGAAAATCAAGACATATACGTCGCAGGCATAATACGATACGACAACTACTCTCAACAGGAGTTATCACAATTGATTATGTGAAGTCAAAGGATAACATTGCGGATCCGCTTACGAAAGGTTTAAGCAGAGAGTTAGTATATAAGTCGTCCAAAGGAATGGGACTAAAGCCCATGGAATAATTGTATGAAGGAAAACCTATCCTAGTTGACTGGAGATCCCATGAACTAGGATCAATAGGACAACCTAATTATACAAATTGTGGTCACTGTGGGGAGGATTCCCTAAACTATTAAAGGGAGTTGAATACTTCCTAGTCCATTCCTATATTAGATAGTGACAAAGTAGGATAAGCTCATAGCTTTTAATGATTTCGTGAAAATCACCTATGCGAAGAGAGAAGTGGGGTCGCTTCGAATAGAATTGTTGGGTGCGCAATTCTTAGAGCTCTCGCAGAACCAGGTTAGTGTTCCATGACCATAACGGACACAACTATGAGAAGTTAACCAAACTAGGGAAAGTATTGCGTGAAGTGTAATAATGTCTACGTAAAGGGTAATTGGTTCAAAGACACCGAATCTACCAATTACTAGGAGACCAAGTACACTTTACAAAGGAAAGTTCAAAGGTCACACCTACTATTCCTGCAATACTTGACTGTTGAAAATGTTATTTGAAATATATATATATTGAGTTTCATTCATGTGGGGAACTGTTAGAAATTTATATATATTATATATATAAAAGTTATAAGTGAATGAAGAACTCAATGGTTATATAAAATTTAGAGTTATAAGAATTATCCCACATTGGTGATGGGATAAAACATAAGTTCCATTGTCCCACATTGGTGGTGGGATGGAACATGAGATGCATTGTCTTACTTAAGTAAAGTAATAAATTATGAGTTGGATTGTCCCACATTGGTGGAATGGTAAACTATGAGGTGCCTTATAAGCAAATATTTTCTACACTTGGGTATCCTCCTAGTACATCTATCTAGGCTCGGATGGCCCTCGCCGTCCGAGCCCGAGCCCGAGCCCGTGCCCGTGCCCGAGCCCGAGCCCGTGCCCGTGCCCGTGGGCGAATGGGCGTTTGTGGCGTATTGATGGCGCACTTTGCACTTCAGAAGTGTGGCTTCCAGAAACTGGCTGAGTGCAGCGTGAGTCATGTAGGGACTCATAGTGCAGTAGGTTGGGTGCAGCATGAGTCATGTAGGGACTCATAGTGCAGCAGGTTGGGTGCTGGCTGACTCATGCATGGGCCTGCATGAATATACAATTCTAGGGTGGTGGCCAGAGTTGTGCTATAAATAGCTGCACATTTGCAGCCTCATGAGACACCAAGAAAAAATCACGGCAGCACATTTGTAGCCTCATGAGACACCAAGAAAAAATCACGGCAGCACATTTGCTTCAAAGCTTGCTCCTGCTCCTGCTTCGGTTTTGATCTTTGCATCTTGTTGATAAAATTCTACGCTTATATCTCTTCGTTACGATTGTATACAGGTATCATTTTCAGGTTGTGGTTAACTTCGGCAGTGCAATCTGCTACGGCTATTGTACCCTGGGAGACAGACGGGATTCCTGTGTGTGTGACCCGAAATCTGTTTTAAGGGAAGCGTATAAAATACGTGCCTTAGCCAAACTCTTATCAGTTTAGTTGTATCACTTATGTAACTCGAATCACATGTAATAAATATTACTGTTCTTATATGTATAAAGGAAAACAAATTTAATAACAGGCAATTGCTATGTTGTTAACCTATTTCATATGAACAAAATCTAGATATTAACATATTAAGAGTAATATTTTGTGTATTCATCTAATTTTTTTTATCTAATCTTGTTTTTTTTAAAATTTTTTTTTTCTATTTTCCTCACATATTAATTTTTAAAGTTAAGTTCAGTTTTACTCGTTGAGGTTTGTCGAAAATAATTATTTTCCTCAAAAATATTAAAAACATCAATTTACCTCCAAAAGTTTCACAATTTTTTTCTATTTTAATCCAAAAATTTTTTAGTTGTTTCAGATTTATCCAAAATAATAAAACTTTTGAAGCAAAATTGTAACAACAAATGAAACTTTTGAAGGTAATTAATATTTTTAATTTTTTAAAAAAATAATTATTTTAATCAAACCTTAGGGAGAAAAATTGAAATTAACTCTAATTTTTATGACAAAGTCAAACGCACATAAACCTCTCTTAAATGTATAACATTTGCCCACCAAAGACTTGAACTCTCATCACTTAATAGAGTAATTATCAACACCTTAATATCATTAAACTAGAGATTATCTGATATTTTTATCTATTATTTACTTTTTTTCACACATGGCTTGCAAATTTAGATTTATCTTATTATTAAGAAGTGGACAGAATTAAAATTGCAATGAGAAGTTAATAAATAATGGCACGCGTGCTTCGGTAGCATATATGATAAAATTCGTGGATTTTCTGGTCACTCAATAATTTCTTCTAATCATGTTTCCCCACTCATGCCCCTCACCAATCACTACTCCTTTACATGCCACCCAAATCTACTTCGTGCTTAGATAGCATATATCAATATCATACAACTTTTACTTTGAAGAATTTCTTATAATTTTAATTTTTTTTTAAAAAAATTCCTTTCAGTCTGATTAGATTTGGGTTCGTTAATGATCAATTAATTTTTTTGAGTAGTAAAGTGTTTAACATGATTATTGCCACAACTGAATATAAGTAGTTAAATAACATGAATAGTAGAAAATGTTTAATACAACTGTTGGCACAACTCATTAAACACGGATAACATATAATAAAATACAATTAACATGATAAAAACAGGGGAGTTATTGAAACTAGAACCTATATTTAAGTAGAATAGATATATTAATCTTTTTTATAAAACTATTTTGTTTTGAACGGGCTATCAACGTATTGTGCTACCTAGTAACTTATTTAACACGGGTTATGCGTACCGTAAGCGGGTTGAACAAATGAACACAATTTGACACATTGTTAATCATTGATTGTTTACCCGTTTATGACACATAATCCTTTACTCTAAAACACTAACCAACTTAAATTCTTGTCTAGCCATATCATATTCCTGGGTCGTGACATAAAAACTTCACACAAAATCATGATGATACAGTGATGTTTTAGACATTTGTGAACTACTATTTGATACTAGTTTTATCAAATATTGATTCGTGTATGTACTTTGTATATTCCCTTAAACATTATTTCACATGTGAACCTATGTTGGTACACATGTGATGTTATTCTAACCCATATGTGAATCAGTGTTACCCACGTTATTCTTGAAAGCAACATCCACGAAGCTCCTAAGTTAAACTCCTAAAATTACACCATACACCCTACACACTCTGTTTAGTATAGAATTCGTGACCTCACCTCTAACATACTTGCCCTTCTACCACCTGGGCTAGTCTCGCAATAATCTAACATGACTACTTGTAAAATGAGCTATTGGCAACACATTCGATAAGAATGTATGGTGACGGTGTTACTAGAACTTTCGATATAAGAAGATTGAAAAAAAGAAAATAAAGTATTTAGCTACATGTAATATGAAGAAAATTATGCACCATGCAAAGATGGCTTGTTATGGATTTCAAACAAACATGTTTCTAGTTACCTTTTTATTTGCATTTCTTCCAAAGAGATTCATCCTCTCGAATCTAATTAAATGCTAATTCATATAGAAAAATAATTCATCTTCTGAACCATCGCCACCGTATTATTTATGCAACAAACGCACAATTGGATTAGCATAAATAGAGGCAGAATAATTGTGGATTTAACTCTTGAATTTATATGCAATACAACCTAATTTCTATTGTTCCTGATTTAATCGATCCATACGTGTTAATAATGATCTATTCTTTTTTTTTTAATATATTAATGGTGCCCTCATCACATAATCATTGAGAAATGACATGACACCATTGTCTATGACATCTTTATATTTACTTTGAACAAATTATGGACCATTCCAACATAGGTGATAGGTGTGTCAATTATAACTTTACTTATGAATCATTTGGCCCATTGATTTCATTAGCCACTAACACCACCTTAATCATCATATCTCCTTCATTGTACTTGAAACTAATTTTATAATCATAAACTTTTTGTATACTACCTTTTTTTTTCATATAATGC